>BSBK01008515.1:410000-542500 GCA_027943335.1 Chamaecyparis obtusa
TGTAAGATGGTTTCTTTTCATGCATAGAAATTACACATAAATACAATCAAGACCAAGAAAACGCAGAGACAAAGGGAGAGAGAATCGCAGTAAAGAAAAAAAATGCTTGAGGAATTCATATTGATTATTATCTGCATTTTGTAATAGACGAAGACAATTGCATACAACGCCATTATTTTGAATGACCCATGCATAACTCTAGGGTTTCAAGTGAAAACAAAAGAGAAGGAAAGCTGCAAATCTAAACACCGTAAACAAATTTAGAAGAGAAAAACAAATTAGAAAATGGAAAAATTGCAGACCATTATTCTGAATAACCTGCTGCATATCACGTTGATCCATTTCTAGATGTCGATGAGTTTCTGTCCATCTGCAATGGATCTGCTTCCATAGGTGATTTTCTCTAAAAGCACAAGGTTGGTTGCTGAGGGGATTGACAAAAAAATATAGAAACCTTGACTATTTTTCGTTGCTCCCAAATGCAGACATACGATGGAGAAACAATGAAAATCCTAGTTGGTTGGGTGGTACTAGCGACCACTTGCAGATTTATACCCACCACGGTTCGTTTTCTCTTAGGGCCCGTTTGTTTGCGGAATTGGAATTTGGCACAAAATCTTATTATCTCATAATAAGGTTTTGATATCCTGATTTTGTATATTCGGAATATGTTTTGGACTGTTTGGTTGACCGGGAAGATGGATGAGACAATCCATCTTCTGCGTTTGGTTGCCATTTTCGAAATTAGAATTGGAAGATAGAAATTCCTCTTTATGTGTTTGGTTTGCAATTTCAAATTAGAATTGGAAGATAGAAATTCATCTTCTCTGTTTGGTTCTACATTTTGAATTCGAATTAGGATTTAATTTTTAATTTGATATTTTATTATTTTAGTCCATTTGATATTTTAGTCTATTGGATCCATTTTTTATGTATTACATTTTTATGTACTAAATCATAAATAAAATTTAATATATTTTTTCCAATTCTGTGAACAAAAAACTTAAATAAGTTATTATTTTGGTCCATTTTTTATGTATATTTTTTTATATTAATTTAAATTTTTATGTAGTAAACCATAAAGAAAATTTAACATATTTTTTTCAATATCATAACAAAAAAAATAAACAATATTATACATTAACAAAAACAATAAACTTGACTTTAACAAAATTTAATATTTTTTTTCAATACATTAACAAAAAAATAAACAATAGTATACATTAACAAAAACAATATTGAACAGTAAACTTAACTTTTTTCAATAATTTTATACATTATCATAAACAATATTATAACAAAAAATAATAATTATAACATTGCTCATATCACATCAAAATATAAATAAGTTATCTAGTCCACATATATATCTATCTCCAAAAAATTATCAAACTAAGTAGTAAGATGATCAAACTAAATAGAATGATTGTTGCACAAAGAAGACGTCGTAAAAACAAGATTTCGGCTTTGGATGTAGCCTCCGCTTTTGCCATAGTTTTCTCTAGTCTTTTACAATTCTTGCACTCGTCATCTACAACAGGTCTGTGTGTACAATGTACTGATGATGTAGACAACGATGGAGTGTCATTGACCCATCGGAAGTAACCGCATCCAGCTCCATCCTACAATACAAATAAGTTAGTCTCGCTATAATGACTAATATTTATTATTTGTAAATATTTAAATATTGTGCATTTAACAACCTTATAGAAGTTTTTACATCCCCAAAATTTATGGCCTGGATTCTCCTCTGTCTGTGACTTCCTCAACACACAACGCAATCCATCACCACAGTCACACATAGGAGCATTCCTCGTAGCCATCAGCACTGTATCAAGCAAAAATTTGTTCATTCATATTAATTTTGTTCGCTATAACAACATGAATATATTATATGGGTACAAATTACTGAAGTTATGCAAAAAATATAATGACACAACTATAGCATCAGATATAACAATATCCATGAACTGGGTGGTGGTGTGAAAACACACCGTTAAATAAAAAAGCACAAGTAGATCCACCGTCTGCGCCCTTATGCCCCACATTCAATGATCAATCCTGCATCTCCAAAGTAAACATGATACAAAAACTAAAACCTGTTCATTTTTAAATGGAATACACCAAGGAGTACCATCAGAAATTTTGACTGTTTACAAACATGTACAGTAAAAAATCATCAGATAGCTCATTTTTTTATCAACATATGTGGATATTTTTTGCATCGATATTTGAAATACCTTCTTGGTTCGATTGTGTAGATAGTTTTGGATCACACTCTGTGATTCATCATCAGGATTGCAAGAGATAGTTTGAGACCAAAATGATTGCAATAGATCAAAATGGACTTTTCTTTCAGTTATTTTTATCTCTTCCATCCCCACGAAGGATCACAGAGTGTGACCGTAAAATATCTACAAAATCAAATCCAGAAGCTATTTCAAACATATTTAATGTCAGCGTATGTGTAGTCTCACTTTATCATGTGTAGTCTCAAAACTATCCATTTCTATTTCTGTACCTATCACATGGTTTTTTAAAATGAATAAAAAATGAAAAAAAATTGAAGATGATATAGAGCATTAAACAAAGTAGAATAATTTAACTTAATTTCGTAATGCGACAATAATAACAAGATGGTTAATACATACAAAATCATGAACAATACAATCGTCTACCAAAACACATCTATAAAATCATGTCTGAAGAACTAAAAATGGATAGTTAAGAGACTACATCTTAACAATACATTAAATGAAGCATTCATCATGTGGTACTCCTTCGTGTATTCCACTTAAAAACAAATGCTAGCTAATATGTCTAAAAGCACTCGAAATTCAAAAGACGAGAGAAACAAGGTTTCCTAAAACTGGAGAGAAGAATAAAAAAATGGAGAGAAAGATAAACACTGTATAAAATTAAGTATAAATTGACAAGCACACTCTGTGAAAGCCAACATAATCACTAGCAACACAAAATAATGGAGAGGAAAATGAGCACTATATAAAATGAAGTATAAAATGACAAGCACGCTCTATGAAAGCCAACATAATCACTACCAACACAAAATAATGGAGAGGAAAAGGAGCACTATATAAAATGAAGTATAAAATGACAAACACACTCTGTGAAAGCCAACATAACCACTAGCAACACAAAATAATCTTGGCATGGATCCAAGGAATTAACACAATAAAAATACCGGCAGGTACTTACTAGTGGCTCCAACATAAATATCCAATGCTTCCATTTCTCATAAAACTATATTTTGTAAGGTCATAATCGGGTTATCATCTTCATATTCCTGTCATCTTAATAATGGAGATGAACAACAATATCATATTCAGTATCATATTCAACTTATGATACTTAATATGATACTAAATATGATACTGCTTGTGATACTGAATATGATACTGCTTATGATACTGAATATTCAGTATCATAAGCAGTATCATATTCAGCTTATGATACTGAATATGATACTACTTATGATACTGAATATTCAGTAGCATATTCAACAATCATATTCATGAATAGTAGTATCATATTCGGTATCATATTCAGCAATCATATTCATGAACAGCAATAACATATTTAGTATCATATTCATCAATCATGATCATGGACAACACTATCATATTTAGCAATCATATTCATGAACAACAGTATCATATTCAGCATATGATACTGAATATGATACTTAATATGACTCTGCTTATGATACTGAATATGATACTAAATATTTAGTATCATATTCAGCATTCATATTCATGAACAGCAGTATCATATTCAGTATCATATTCAGCAATCATATTCATGAATAGCAGTATCATATTCAGCAATTGCATTTAAATTAAAATATTCAAATAATCATTTTGTGACAATATGAGCATATAATAGTAAAAAATCTCTTGGCATTTGTAATATGGGTTTTTGTAATAAAGTTCTCTGCAAGTATTTTTAAACTTTTGAATGTTATTTGTGAATGGTAGAAGAAACCCTGTTCTTGGCACGATGACAATGTTGTTTTCCTTTTTTTTCTGCTCTGTTAAAACTGAATATGATACTGCTTATGATACTGAATATTCAATATCATAAGCAGTATCATATTCAGTATCATAAGAAGTATCATATTTAGTATCATAAGCTGAATATGATACTGAATATGATACTGCTTATGATACTGAATATTCAGTATCATAAGCAATATCATATTCAGTATCATATTCAGCTTATGATACTACTGTTCATTTTTTGAATGTTATTTGTGAATGGTAGAAGAAACCCTGTTCTTGGCATGACGACAATGTTGTTTTCCTCTTTTTTCTAGCTCTGTTAAAACTAAATATGATACTACTTATGATACTGAATATGATACTACTTATGATACTGAATGTTCAGTATCATAAGCAGTATCATATTCAGTATCATAAGCAGTATCATATTTAGTATCATAAGCTGAATATGATACTGAATGTGATACTGCTTATGATACTGAATATTCAGTATCATAAGCAGTATCACATTCAGTATCATATTCAGCTTATGATACTACTGTTCATGACTATGATTGTTGAATATGCTACTGGATATTCAGTATCATAAGCTGAATATGATACTGCTTATGATACTAAATATTCAGTATTCAGTATCATATATTCAGTATCATAAGAAGTATCATATTTAGTATCATAAGCAGTATCATATCCAGTATGGGCCCGTTTGTTTGTCGGAAGATGACAGGAATATGAGGATGATAACCCGATTATGACCCATATCCATCATAAGCAGTATCATATTCAGCTTATGATACTGAATATGATACTGTTGTTCATGAATATGATTGCTGAATATGATACTGCTTATGATACTGAATATTCAGTATCATATTCAGCAATCATATTCATGAATAGCAGTATGATATTTTGTATCATATTCATGAACAACACTATCATATTCAGTATCATATTCAGCTTATGATACTGAATATTCAGTATCATATTCAGCAATCATATTTATGAACAACAGTAAGTTAACACTCTTGAAGAAAGCCTATAGACACATTGATTGTGCAGAGATAAATAATCATTCCATTGCATAGTGATAGTTCCATATGAACAAAATGTCATTCAAGGAACAAAGAAGAAATAATGCAAAATAATGACTGAAGCATTGATTGATGATTTCAAGTTCAAGGTATATTACTATGATATGAGAATAGAAACAAGCTACTATCAATATACTATCTCAATAGTAATCAAGTTTTGTAAAGTTGGGAAGATGAACAATCACCAGTGTAGCCCATCAATAGATGTTGCTAAGAATAAGCCATGATGAAGTGAAAAATCAGTCAATGTGCAAGAAGGACAATGATCAACATATACAACACTTTCAACATCAGTACACAATAAATTAGTCAACATGAAGTATGGAAGATCAAGCACATGTATACATAGAGACTAAAGTAGAAGCATAGGTTTTGGTCATTATATAGTTCAGGAAGTGCATTCAATACAACATCAGAGATTGAAAGAGTGTCATCATAACCAAGGTAATTTCTATCAAGGCCATTTTATTATTCTTTCACAGAGGAAAGCCACTAATAAGTAGGGAAGAGCACAGTTTCAAATTAAGGGATTCTGAAGTTAGTGGTTTGTACAGGCATTTATTCAGTTTCAATTTTGTTTTAATGCAAAAATCTTGATATTGTTTTAGAGTAAACTATAAAGTTGATACTCTATATGATCAAACAGAAAATCATGAACTGAATCACTCATAAAGTTACTCGATCAGGAAAACCAGATTATATTGATACAGTCATCTCCCTTGTGTCATTGGACACATAAGAAGAATGACCAACATAGATCGGCATTAAGGAAAATGGTCCTCTAGTTGCATAACCAGACAACAATATGGAGATCAGAATATGATGGAGAGAATGTAGCCAAACGACATCTGTTTGTATCACCATGCCTGCTACAGAGATCATTGAATCCAGAATATAAAATATATTATCCCTTTGCTCTGTTTAGAGCAGTAAGTTGCTAAAGCAATCAATAGTGCAGGTAATTATCTGCATCATACATCATATCAGAAGCATAATTATATAACGACATAATAGAGACTGCTTCCATCATTTAGTGCATAGTAATATAGTTAAATCAGATATAGCCTATGCAATACATCATTGTTATTGTACTAGACAACCCCTAAATTGCATGTGTTTCATTGTACATTGGAGATAACATTGTCGATGTACTAGACAATCTGCATGATCACATGAATCTATTGTATATATCAGAGTTTTGCATAACATATCAGCAAAACTTATAGATTGAAGACTATATTCCTTTCCAATCCTCAGTTTTCTCAAACAAGAGTAACTATTGGAGTAATGGGTTCATCTTAAAACTAGTTTAGTGCTTCAAGTATAATTATTACATCCATCAATCCAGGTGTAGCAAAATGTTCCATCAGAGACAACATTGATATGAATATTAATTCCATATGATAAGAAGCCAGTGTCATACAGGGAACATAAGACTTTTAAAGTGTTGCTTGAAACATCATTACCATTATCTACATCGTATAGGTTATATAGGTTATAAGGAGGGATTCATAACCAGAGTAGAGAATTCAAGAATAGTCATCCTACATTCTTAAATCGTCCTAACAAGGGACATTACAGTGGCAGTGGATGATGTAAAGCTCTGTTTGGTAATTGCCATTTGTGGTACCCAGTCTACCACTGATATCATAACAGACCTGAATCCTCACAGTGAAAAGTTTGAAAAAGGTTATGCACATTCAGGGATTCTTGCTGCTGCCAAATGGCTTATGGGGGAGGAGTCTAAAAATCTTCAAATACTAATGAAAGCATATCCTGGTTGTTCACAATGATGGTTGCATTAAACATAAAGGCATGTCTGGTTGGATTCACTTAGGGCAAAGGGTTGACATGCTCTTCATCTCAAGGCAAATAATTTTTTATATTTTTTTGACTAAAACAAAACCTTTTAATTAGTACATGTTTATGTTGTTTAACTAAAACATCAGAGGTTGAGAAACAATCCAAGGTCATCAGAGGTTGAGAAACAATCCAAAGTCAGTACTTTACAAGTACTAGTTACTGATTGAGACAGGATCATCCAACGTGCAAGTTACTGCTGGGTTCCAATTCACTGAACTTTCACCAAATGGTGTCTCCAACGTTCTAGACCTAAGCAACCTATTCTAAGGTTGTAAACCTTCTCAACTTCACTAAAATGAATGAACTTGAGCACTGATTTAGTGCTGACACAATCCAAACATCAAATGCTGCAACAGACCTAGAAGGTGCACTAGGTCTCAAAAACCTGCTCCCCCCCCTCAACTTTGAAATTTCTCAAATGACACAATGATATTTTAGGGTTTCTGGATACCCTTTTGGATGTTCTTTTAGACCTATGAGAAAGAAGCAGCACACAATAGATGCAGGTGAGTAGATTATTCAGATTTCATGTCATATTTATGAACAGCAGTAACATATTTAGTATCATATTCAACAATCATGATCATGGACAGCACTATCATATTCACTATCATGTTCAGCAAAAATGGAATTAAAGTTGGCATACACATATATTCAGATTTCATGTTATATTCATAATGTCAGTATCATGTCAGTATCATATGAACAACAGTATCATGTCAGTATCATATTAAAATCCTTTAAAATAACTATAAACCACCATATGTGGCTACAATCCACTCGCTTCTCTCCTCCTCGGTCATCAATAAGAACCATTTGGCTCTTTCACGTTGACCCAAAAAGGTTTCGTAGACCTTGAGGAATACACCTCTACTCAATCCAGGCATGGATTTGAGAGTGTTATAGGCATCTGTCAAAGCAATCTCATGACTAGATTCATCAATTTTAACAAGGTGAATATTGTTCATGCCCTCTTTTATTTTTTTCATTGTTTCGTTCATGGAATCCAACGAAGCAACCAAACTTGCCTTCTTCCTCTTTCCCACCTTTCTGCCTGATGGAGTCCCTCTAGTACTTGTTCTTGTAGTGGACTGAGTGGAATTATAAGGCTCATCATCCCAATCAATAGCACTATCAAGATGTACAGCGTCCTCTTCATCATTCACATCGAATGACTCTTCCAAAGGGTTCCCTTCTTCAAACTCAAGGGCCGTGGTAGCTGCATTTCCTTCAGCCATGTCATTACCAACAATTACACCCAATTCAGTGAAGTACTGAAAAGGCTGCCTCTTATACATTCTTGCATTTTTTAACTCTCTTCGCTGCATGTTGGCATAAATAAATGGATTAGGTTCTTTGTCTTTCATTATTAACTTTAAAAAAAAGGCAATATTATTTCCATCAAAATCATAGAGAGATTACCCTACCTTGAGAAGCTCATCCCACACGCTGTCCTCAGCATCCATGGACTAAGTAGCCTCATTCCAAGCTAAACCGCTTGTATTCCGAAGCTCCTTCATGACTCTATATGCAAGCTTCCAAGTTTTCAGCTTGTTTTTGAAGTTGTCCTTGGATAGGCTAAGGTTCAAATCAGCATTGAAGCGCCTCTCAATTGCAGTCCAGGCTTCTTTTTTGAAGCCTCCATCACATTTTCTTCCTAGTTGTACTTGCTCAAGGAGCAAGTCTATAAGCTTTCATTCCATGTCCTTTGACCACATAATCTTCTTCGAGAAAGAGGATATATGGCTCATGTTAGTAATCTCATTCATGTTCATCAATGATTCTATGTGAGCCATGCTGTGTATACAAATTGTTGTTAATCAAAGTAGCTTCATACATCAGTTTACTGAAATAAAACACATTGACCATTACAAGTCCAATACTTGCAAATAAAAAGACAAGAAAAAGGAAACCATCATGTATATCAAAGTAGCTTCATACATTAGTTTACTCAAATAAAACACATTGACCATTACAAGTCCAATACTTGTAGATAAAAAGACAAGAAAAAGGAAACCATCATGTATATCAAAGTATCTTCATACATCAATTTACTCAAATAAAACACATTGACCATTACAAGTCCAATACTTGCAAATAAAAAGACAAGAAAAAGGAAACCATCAAGTAGTGTTGAGCCATACAAGGACAACTATTGTCGGGATCTATACTGTTCCCACATTCTACTTGCTATATCATTTCGAAACTGTGCCCACCGGTCTCTATCATCCTGAGATAACCCATATGTCTCTAGCACTGGTACATCTACCCCATCACAATCATCTTCCTCTTCAATGTCAATTTCTGGTGGAATGTCATCCTCTACCATAATGTAGTTGTGTAGTATGCAACATGCTAATACAATATGGGCTTGTGTCATGATAGGATAAGATGTGGCATGCCTCAGGATTGGAAAACGCTGCTTGAGAATACCAAATGTACGCTCTATTGAGTTTCTAAGAGAGGAGTGTCGATGGTTCAACAACTCTTCTTTTGAGTTTATTGGATTTTCTCTTGAAAACTCTTTCAGGTGGTAGCGTGTACACCGATAAGGAGCAAGAAATCCAGGTGCATTGGGATATCCAGCATCCACTAGAAAATATTTTCCTACATAAATAAAGTATATTATTAATATGTGAAACATGAAAATATTTTCCTACATAAATAAAGCATATTATTAAACTATGATTTGGCTTACCTGGGGGAACAACAAGAGGATCTGCTCTTGACAGAGCTGAAGCTAGAACACGACTATCTGCGGCAGACCCTTCCCAACCAGCAAGGCAGTACTAAAACTTATGATCGAAGGAACACACACCCATAACATTTTGTGACAGGTTGCCTTTTCTATCACGATATTTACCCTGCATGTCGACATCGACGGTGACTGGTATATGGGTTCCATCGATAGCTCCAACACAATCCTATACGATATGATACAATCATCAATTGTAAGGTCAACCAGTCCTCAATGATAAAAACCTGTACAAGAAAAATGTAACAACACAACAATTACCTTGAAGAATGGATCAAAGCGTTCATTCCCACTAATTTCAGGAGGAGTGTTTGGACTAGGTGGCAAAAAGCAATCCTTGTGGAGTCCTAAGATAGCCCTCAACACCTTGTGGAATTATCGGCTAATTGTCTCTCCTGAGTGGCCAAAGTTGTGGGCAATCTTGCGGTTCCTCAAATTGTGGCCAACGGTGTGGAGGAACATCACAAGTTGTTCTTCTGATGTCAAGTGTATCGTATCTTTCAAGGATCCATTCACCCTTAGGATAGTAGCTAGACGAAAGAAGGCTCCCCTACTCATGCGAATCTGATCATGACAATCCACGTCATTGGAATGAATAACCATTCTATAGAAATTATTTCCTTTTCTATATTGTTTACCCCTATCTGCATTAGATTCTAGGGCCGCCACTACTGTGGCTGTGGCAACACAAGCAATCAGAGATGTGAGAAGCTGAGAATATGTGGTCCCCAAAACTACCTGTTGTAGAACGTCAGTATTCTTAATAGGATCCATCAATGGCCTGAAAACATAGGTACATATATATACAATTAGATAGATAAATAGTTACATAGATACATAGATACATACCTACATACATAGATATATAGGGTGAGATAGTTCATACATATAAACAATTAGATAGATAAATACATACATAGATACATAGAAACATACCCACATACATAGAAAAGCCTCATTCTTTTCTTAAGATATCATAGCAAGATCAAAAGATATACAAAACTTGAATCAAAATGACATTATCGACCCTAACAACCAACTAATATGATAATGAATATGATATTGCTGTTCATGAATATGATACTGCTGTTCATGAATATGATACTGAATATGATACTGATGTTCATGAATATGATACTGAATAGTATACTACTGTTCATGAATATGATACTGAATATGAACATGCTTATGATACTGAATATGATAATGAATATGATACTGTTGTATGATATCGAATATGATACTGAATATGATACTGCTGTATGATACTGGATATGGTACTGTTGTTCATGAATATGATTGCTGAATATTATCATCTCAAAAACTGAATATGGGTCGAAAATGAGAATATCCATCTTCCAGCCGAAGAGGTGGAATTTGTTTTGATAACCCGGTTTTGGCATTTTATAAACTCAATTTGACATCCGGTCGGGTCCGCCATCTTCCTGAGGATATCTGTTTTGTGGATACGAAATATTTTTTGGGGATACGATATCTGTTTTGCGGATATTACTTCAAAAGTATTATATAGAGAAGTTTTTTACACTTGAATTGGTTGCTTCTTGTACATTTGTCAATAGTATATGCACAAGTAGAAATAGAATAGTATTTAAGATGTTTTGGTTTGTAATAATGGTTAAAGGATTGATTTTTAAATCTCCTTATAACCCACCCAATGTATGGACACAAGACCCCTTGGTGTCTTATAAACCTTGGGTATCAATTGGTCCTTGGGTGCAATTATGTTTGCTAGGTGTCTTTTAGGTGTTTTAAGAATTTTGAAGGTCAAAAATAACTCTCATGAGGTTCCTAAAGTTTCAAGACACACTTTTTGCCTTATCGGCAAAAGTTGTCAAAAGTTGTAATGCAACTTTTAAAAGAATAATTAAGAAACAAAACCTATTAAAAAAATTGTATTAAGATGTGGGAAAGGGAGAGAAGCCATAAACTGACTGTACATTTTCTCAATTTCTCAATTAATAGAGAGAACCCATAAACTGATTTTGCATCTCTCAAGCTTTCAATTTTTTTTATTTTTATTTTTTTGTCAAATATGGTTGGAAGAATTGATATTATTTGGGATTCTATTTGCAAGGCCTTATCATTCATCATTCATTAAGGTATTACAGAGGATCTGCAGGTGCCCTAGTGGTATAAAGGGTCTGCAAAGAAGGAATTTAGAAAGTTCCCAAGTTCACACAATACCCTTTTGACACACTTCAAGTTAACAAAAAAAAACAACTTTAGGGACAAGTTCCCTGTTCTGCAACAAGTCAGATCTTTAGACTTCTAGTATTACTCAAACAAATTCACAACTAGAAAATGTTCTAGGTTCCTTAAACAATAGACACCCAATGCTGATTTGGATCAAGGTCATCCACTATGCACAAATACCCTTTGGACAGGTTCTCTGATTTTGAACCAAATGAGAATTTTGTATTTCCAAGTCTTGCCAATTACACCAAAGGTTAGAATCAATCAAAGTCTAAATGGATTAACAAATACCAATCACTGGGCTAAGACAGAATTCCCCAAAATGCACGTTGCTGCTGGGGACAGATTCACAGGTTTCAGACCAAATAAAGGTTCTCACCTTCCAAGACTTTGACAACCTATTCTAAGGTTGTAAACTTCCTCAACTTCACTAAAAAAAACAATTTCAAGCACTGACTAAGTGCCCACAACTTCAAAATACCAAACTCTATAGCAGACCTAAAGGATGCACTAGGTTTTTAAAACCTGCTCGGGATAAAGGGTCTGCATGTTTTGTCTAATAATGTTGGTTATTATACCACAAGCGTATTACAGTTGGTGATTTAAACTAGCATGTTGTTGAACCTTTTCCATAATTCAAAATCCGACCACGTCATTCATGTAAAAACACAGCAATGATAAAATGTTTTTCACTGTTTCCATAAACATGTCGCTATCTTTATTATTATGCATCAAAATCTAGATAGTATTCTATATTTCAACTGAAAGAATAATCTTTTTCTCTGGGTGAAAATACTGCAGAGAAAGTAGATTCGTGACGATCACATTGGGTGGCATGTCCTAAAAAATTTAGCCAACTTTACTATATCTAGTTAACATGGAATCATTTCATTTTGATCTTCCTAAAATCTTGCCCATTTCAATGCCTAGTCTGAGATGTTTATGGCAGAGATGAGCACATACTGGTACGTGAAAAGACCGAGTATCTACCATTCACAAATAGGGTTTCTTCTACCATTCACATTCACAAACAGGGTTTCTTTTACCATTCACAAATAGGGTTTCTTCTACCATTCACAAACAAGCGTACCTTGAATAACAAAAACATAGCGTACCAGACAAACCTGCAAACAACCCGCCTTCACAACGTCGCCGTCGAACCAGCAAGCAAAATCACCGTCGACCCACAAAACCAGCGAGCAAGGAAAATCGTCGTCGACCCACGAAACCAGCAAAACATATCATATCCGCAAAACAAATATCGTATCCCCAAAAAATATTTCGTATCCCCAAAAAATATTTCGTATCCACAAAACAGATATCCTCGGGAAGATGGCGGACCCGACCGGATGTCAAATTGAGTTTATAAAATGCCAAAACCAGGTTATCAAAACAAATTCCACCTCTTCGGCTGGAAGATGGATATTCTCATTTTCGACCCATAATAAGGTTTCGAGATGATAACCCGATTATGACTTTTAGGGTTCCAAACAATGGATATGGGTCATAATCGGGTTATCATCCTCATATTCCTGTCATCTTCCGACAAACAAACGGGCCCTTAAAGTGTAAGGTTGGCGAGTTCGGCAGCCCTAAACGGTGGGTGCAATTACCATAGCTGTGGAGAGTAGAAGTCGACACCTTGTGCATTCAATACGCCACCTGGACAAGTCGGTCTGGCGCCACAAAGGTAACCGGAGGTGAAGCACACAGGCATTTTTCTGGCTCGGAGAGGAGCCGCTTTATGGGCTGCAGCAGGCAGCAGCCTAGGAGGGTGACATTTTCTTGGCATTTTCTGGGGCTAAAAGCCCACACAGATAGTGCCTATCTGAGTAACAATCATCTTACAAATATATTTTATATTTCAAACTATAGCAGTACGTCAGACGTATATAGAACGTAAAATACAGATATCATAACAGAATATGGACATATGAAAGAAAATTCTGAAAAATAATTTTTATTGCAGTTCTATATGAAAAATATTACAAATGGCTGAATATATAAAATTCATAGCCATAGAAAAAAGAGAAAAGAAAACTAGATACACATGTATCTAGACAGGTTTTATTTGCTAAAGAATAAAACTAAAAAACAAAGAAAAACTAAATTCTAAATATAAATATGCAAACATTTGCACATTTCTTATTTGCATAAAAACAAATAAAATTAAATAAAAACTCTTAAAAAAACGCTTTTCCAATCATAACAGAAGATGGACATATGAAAGAAACAAATGTACACAAGGACCGAAATTTCAAACAACCTGTATGTTGTTTGTTATTTAGGATGTCTGTTTATGACGGACGAGGTATTATTTAGGACATCTATTTATGATGGACGAGGTATGATTCGAGCTTCCAATGGATACTTCATGGACATGAGCAAATTTCGAATATCCCGAGTAAGATCGGGAAGACTACCTTCCTTCGCACATCCCCACTCAAATGATTTAAGTAAATTGGCGAGAGTGATGGGAACATACACGTTGGCTACATCCATTCCTGCGCACACACGCCTTCCTGCTCCAAATGGAAGATATGTCATCCTGACATTTTCCAACTCAGTCTTGCCCAGAAATCTCTCAGGCCTGAACTCGTCGGGCTCTTTCCACAACTCAGGATCGTTGGACACGCTGTGCAGATTAAAAAGAACTGATGACTTTGCAGGTATGGTGATGCCCATCAACTTACACTCGTTTTCCGTCTGGTGAGTAATCCCAAGCGGTGCAATCGATTCTTTTCTCAGCGTTTCCTTCACCACACTCTGCAAGTATGGCAACTTCTTTAAATCCTCTAAAATGAACAACCCACCTTTCCCTTTTCCCACCACTTGGCTTATTTCTTGATATGCCCTCTCTTGGATGTGAGGATTTGTTATCAGATAAGCCAGAGCCCATTCTATGGCCGTAGATGTGCTGTCTACTGCGAGAACAAATAGCTCATACAAGTTGAAAGCTATTTCTTCCTCGGATAACTTTGACTTTTCTTCATCTATTTCTTCCCTCCCTTCTTCAATGGACAGCAAACAATTCAGGAAACTGCTGGGAGTACTTCGCTTAAAGTATTCTCTATAACTACGAGCGAATCGGATGAGAGGCAACAGGAGAAACAGAATATCATCTCGCAGAGACTTCAATTTCCTCTCTGTTCTGATTGATGAGGGAACAAAGAAGCGAGCAGGAGGAAACAAATCAAGAAACATATCTCTTCTATTAGAAAGGCTTATTTCTTCAGCTATGCATTCTTCCAGCTTGGACAAGAAATTCTCGTCTTGAAAGTCCAAGCCAAAGCATAAGGGGGCAATAAAACTCATTGCCGTCATTTTCAAGGCATGAAAGGGTCTCACCAAGCCATTCTTCTCCTTGATCTCCATTTCTAATTTGGTGATGAGTTTATTCATACATCTTTGGTGAGAAGAGCTCTGAAGTGCAATGTGGGCGGGGCTGAGAACATTGTTGTGCAGAATTCTTCTGAGCTTAATCCAGTGCTCGTTGTAGGGAGAACTAATCATAGTCCTGAAAGAGGCAGTAAAATATTGCGTGGAGTAGATTAGCGGTCGACCAGAAAAATTAGTGGCCTGATTAACCAGGGCCTCCCAGATTGGAGCTTGGCCGGTGAGGACTATAAATGGCCATGGGCCCATCCAAACTGTCATGACAGGACCATATGTTTTACCCATGTCTGTCATGGTGGATAAAAGATTTCCACCTTTGCTCAGCTGATGCAAGTTGCCCAGTAATGGCAGACTTGGTGGAGATGGAGGCCATTTCTTCTCCTTACTTGATGACAACAGAAAGGCTAGGGCAACAAATGTGGAAATTAGTAAGAGGAAAATAACAGTCACTTGTAGAATGGGAGAATGAAGGAAATGTAATGCCCGAGGATAATTAACAAAAGCCAGCATTTCCTCCATTACAATGAATGGACTACTTAGAGAGCTGTGATTATTGTTGCAATTCTTACATATATTGCACATATAAATACTCTGAGATACCCTATTCTTCTGCAAGTTGGGCTTTGGTTTTCTTTTCTCACTGTCAAATACCTACTTCTCTTTGATTCCTACTATCTACTTGTCTGTCATTGGCGAATAACTCTATTATTTCTATGTAAATTTATTATTTTAAAGTTTGGGAGGAATACGGAAGTTGCCTGCCCTTATGTATTATTATAGTGATTCGTGGTACATGTGAGAGAGAAACGATAAGAAATGAGTGAACCAGATGCATGTGTATTGCAATATATATATATAATTAGACCGATATTTATATAAACCGATAAAAAATAGTTATCATTAAAACACTTACACTTTTGCATTTGAAATATGTTACATTGAAACATATGAAATGTAAGGGGAGGTTAGATTAGTATAGGAGGTAAATACATAAATAAAAGAGGAAAAAACAAAGGGAAGGAGAATCAACAATTAGAGATGACATAGAGGAAAGGAAAATCATAGACAACAAAAACTTTTGGTAAATAGTGAATGATGAATATGCCATATACCACATGAATTATATTCAATGCTCTCATTTTTTAAATGAATTGGCCTCATTAATCATTTCACCAAGTAAAATCTAGATAATAGAGCTGAATTAGATTAGACATATTATTCAAGTATTCTATCATAGTTTACATAGAAAGGTTGCTAGTAGACGAGACATCGTATGGGCAGCATGTTTCAAGTGAACCCTAGGAACCGTGTTGAGCAACGAAGTATATTCTGTGCATCAAAAAAATGATTTTGTTTCTTTGACCATTTAGTTTGGCCTAGAGTATCGATCTTTAGATGGAACTATAGACGGGTTATAACGAATGAATGATACATAGGAATCATTGACTTTTGACCGCACAACACGACAAACGGGTGTGTCCAAGAATCAACTATTTTGTACTCTCAAAGCATCTTTTAACATGTACTAGGTCGGATATTGAAGTCGAAGTCTTCCAAAATAATTTTTGAATATTTTATCGGTTGTGACGCCATGATAATTAATATATATTTTCGTTATATTTAATCTTATTATATGTAAATAACTTTTATTGACAAATATAATATCATGATAGTTGATATATTTCTATTGACAAGAATCTTATATGACCTCATGAGGTAGGTGGCAATTAGAATACCGAGGAAATCAATATATTATTATTGAAATTAATTTTATAAGATCTTATGGTCAAATATGTATTTTTACAAAACATAATCTTATAAGACCTCATGACAATTATATGATGGATTTCAAAAAAAATAAAATTATGATTTATTATATTAAAAATATATATTTTAATTTTGTACCAAAATATGTGTAATAGTTTTGGAGGACTTAATAAATTAATAGTATTGATGTTGTATTTGTAAGATATTAATAGACATTCTTAATTTTTTTTCAATCCTTCAATTTTATATTTTTGAATCTTCATTTACATATTCTAATTATTATAATTAAAGTACTTACATTATTATTATCAAGTATCTTAAGTATATTTTTTTATTATATTTTTAAATCCCTTTCTTATTAGTTGATACTAGTTTTTCACATTTCATGAATATTATTGAGTAATCTTTTTTATTAAATTGTGTATTTTTCCAATCAGCATTTTGGACGACATCCACGGATCCATCATACGAAGAAAAAGAAGTGGTTGAGAAAGTACATAGTTCAATCCAAAAGATTACTCAATAATGTTCTCTTACATATTTTACATATTTTTAGACAATCATCAAACGACACAATTTGCACTTACAAATTGATTCAAAACATGTATTAGATGATGCCA
The DNA here is from genome assembly GCA_027943335.1 of Chamaecyparis obtusa. NCBI lineage: Eukaryota > Viridiplantae > Streptophyta > Pinopsida > Cupressales > Cupressaceae > Chamaecyparis > Chamaecyparis obtusa. The sequence continues at coordinate 427,726 of BSBK01008515.1, forward strand.
TTTTATTATCACACCACTCTTTTTAGTTAATGCCTTAATTTCATTATTTAGTTTCAAGTTACACATTAGAAGTCTACCACCGTAATTTCAACACTAATTAATTAGATCATCTTTAATGTTTTTCTTTTTACCACTCTTCTCAATTATAAAATATTTTTATTTAAAAATTCACTTTACTTACCTAATATTATTTTATTTAAAACTAATTTATTATATAGATCAAAAAACTCTCCTATTTTTTTTACATGTTTTCCTTTTTTAATTTTCATTTTCATTTCCTAAATTTTAATTAATCTCATTACTAGCAATATATTTATATGGGCTCAAATTTTTGTCAAATATATCATATAAGAAACATTGTTAAATAAATACATTTTAGTTTAAATTTTTTGATTTAATTCATTAAATAGTATCTAAATCTACTTAAATTATGATATTCAATTCAGTGTTGGATAGATCAATCTAAAAATCCTCATACAATTTTTTAAAATTTAGGAACTATATTTTTTTTTAATATTATCGAAAAATAAGTTACTTCTTGTAATACTAGGAATACTTCCAATTAAAATGAGAATGTTACCAATTATTTAATTATCATAGAGATCAAAGTAATATTAGGAAGAATTCCAAATTAAGATAGAAATTCTACCCAACACAAATAAATATTTCACCCAAGAAAATAACATTATTTAAACGTGTATTATTTATGATAAATAATAAAGACATAAAGTTGAGGCAGATTAAAATTTCTACAAATTCATTAAAAAGGGATGACTTCAAAATTTTATTGGGTGAACCCACAATACTAGGTTACACTTTTTCAGAGGAAGGAATCTGTCCCGAAAAGCGTTTTCGGCAAAATATTTTTTATCAACTTTCAATAGAAACTAACTTCAACTTTCAATCGTAAGTACTAAACTTACGATCGAAAGTCCTTAGACAAAGGACTTTCGATCATAAGTAACTTTCGATCAAAAGTTACTAAGGGACTTTCGATCGAAAGTCCCTTAGTAATGACTTTCGATCGAAAGTCATTAGTTAGGGTTTTCTTTGGCAAAAATCCCTTAGTAATGACTTGACTTTCGATTGAAACTAGATGACTTTCAATCGAAAGTCCCTTAGTATGGACTAAATTTTTCATTTTTTGCCAAAGTACTTTCGATCAAAAGTGCCTAAAATGGGAGATGGTTTCAAGTTTTCAAGAAATTATGAGAATTTCATGGCTTCGGGCCTCAAGCGCACTGATCAAATGGATGAATAAAAAGATGTCCTTTTGGATACAACAAGTACTCAGAACTAGCTTTCTAACGATTATATATTTGACTATTTTTAAATTTATCATGTGTATGATTTTTGACATTAAATGAATGTTGGTTTTTTATCAAATATAAACCTCTGAGTTTGACATTGAACAAAAAATAGTAAAATAGGGAAATTTTTTTTAGAAAAATAACAGTGCCCTCTGTATTCGAGTCTACTTTCTATTAAAAAAAAAATTGAAATTCGATAAATACACAATAAGTTATAAGCTATGTAGTCAAGGTAGGTCAAAATTTTGGTTTAGTCAACTTCAAACGTTAATAAAATATGCAATAATAGTGATAATGTCGTCAAATCAATTGAATGTCCTCCGTATGGATGTTACAAAACTAAATTCGAAAGAATCACATTCATATCTATTTTACAAAAAAAGTTATGCTCTATGAAAATAGTGTTACTATTTGAAAATGATGTTTTCAACACCATACAAGTTTTCGTGGGAGAAAGAAAAAAGTATTCAAATAAATTCAAAAAATATATTTAGAAACTAGACAGAAAATCCTAAAAGACTCTAATTTACTTCATCCTCCGATTTTGAGCGGTTCAATGACAATATGCATCCGAATCTGAAAGCTTTTCTCAAAATGTAGAGTTCAGTGTCCGTTCAGGCTAAAAAGTGTAACCCTCTATTGTGGGTTCACCCTATTACAAATGCTATAAAAAATAAATTGGCGACTTCACAATTTTATTACAAAATGCTATCATAAATAAATCATCCATTTACTAAATATTTAATTTTGTTAACTAAAAGAAATAAAAGGATAGAGTAAAGTACATTAATAATTTGATTCTCATTACCTCATTTTAAAAATATTTTTCAACCATTAAATTTTTAATGTACCAATGGCATACCCCAACTATACAAAACACTTCCATCGTATATGTCGACACTCTTCAACCATAATAGTAAATGCACTTCCATCATAATGTTAGTACACTTCCAATGTACCAGTCATGAAACTTCAACTATACCTATATACACCTAAAATTGGTCAAGAAAAAACCAAAGTGAGAAATCATGGACAAAATCATGAATTAATTGAAAATTAAAGCTATCGTATTAATTAAATAAAAAAGACCAAATAATTTTGAAACAAATTTTAATTAATTAATTGTATAGTTGAAATCAAATTTAAATCCAACCCATTCAAGGGTAGACATGGCTAAGATAAATTATTTAAATCAATTATTTATTCTTATTATTTTCGCTCACCACATGTGAACCAAATCAAATAAACCAATGATAATAAGAGAATGAACTCACATGGATCAAGTCCAAATCAATTCTACACCACTCATCTTGCCATTGCATCTTGACCCTTCATTTTGTCTCTTTGCTCCAACATTTGAAACCAAAATCTATAGTTTGTCTCATCATTTAAAACCATCAACTTAAGTCAACTTTGATTATGATTAACTACACTCTACCCCTAATCCTTAGAAAAATCTATAAATAGTGAGCAAAATTAGGAGTAAAGATCCATAATTATCCTTGGTTAATTGCATCATTACTATAGGCATTTGATTTTGAATTCATAGCATAATTGAGCATAATTGAGTTAGATTGGTAAAATTGCATTTAGTGTAGTTTAATTTATAATTGTAGAGTTGTGTCTACTGATGCTTAAGCTAAGAGCAATCCATTAGCTTCTTTAGATAGAGAATCATGAGATGCTTATTGTTATTGCTTTCAATTCAATAGGATTAAGTGTTGAATTTCCATAATTCGAGTTGTTTCTTTAACACATTGATCTCATGAAGGTATTTTTGATACACAAAAAGACACCCACCATGGGGTTCATGCCTCATACTAATATTTTCAAATGATCTTAGGTTTTTTTAAGTAGATTTACGTTGCAGATTTTTAAATTGTAGGTAGAGAAGAACATTTGATAGGTGAAATGACATATAAATTACTATAGATTTTAATGCCTTTACAGATTAAAAATAGTGCATATACGAAGAAGATCTACACCTCTACACAACATTTTAACTCATTTTCAATAACTTCTATCTTTTTGTCTAAATTCTCTCAACGCATGCACATAGTCTTTCTAATGTCTTTGACTCATCTTTTATGGCTTTGGGAAGGTATTTTGATACACAAAAAGACACCCACCATGGGGTTCATGCCTCATACTAATATTTTCTAATGATCTTAGGTTTTTTTAAGTAGATTTACGTTGCAGATTTTTAAATTGTAGGTAGAGAAGAACATTTGATAGGTGAAATGACATATAAATTACTATAGATTTTAATGCCTTTACAGATTAAAAATAGTGCATATACGAAGAAGATCTACACCTCTACACAACATTTTAATGCATTTTCAATAACTTCTATCTTTTGCCTAAATTCTCTCAACACATGCACATAGTCTTTCTAATTTCTTTGACTCATCTTTTATGGCTTTGGATAGTTCAATCATTTCCGTAGCACTTTTTAGAATTTAAATAACACATTCAATATTTGTATAGCATGTAGATCTAGAAGTAGTAGCGCACATGCTCATTTTAGTAGCGCATAACTCTTTTTTTGTTCAAATAGTAAATTCTATCATTTTAATGAATTTAACTCTCTTTTTTAATAAAAAAATCATAAAAAGATGCAAAAAACCAGAGATCCAAGCTCAAAAAAAGGAAAGATAAGCCAAGAAGAAGTTAAGGTATGAAAATAGAATACATTTAAATAACATCTTGGAAGAATCAACAAATGAAATTGTTGATTCAAGGGATGTGCTTGTCATGATTAGAAGGTTTCAAAATAAAAAAATTAATTGCATTTTAGAACCAAATCCTTCTTTTATTATCTTATAGCTTAATTGTTATCACATGAAACAAAACAAGAATATGCTAGTAGAAGAATGATAAGCAATAGATTGGGCCAACACAAAATTTTTAAGAGGTAGTAAATTAGGTGTGAATTTGATACTAAGCATTCATAAAAATTGAATAAATTAGTTTTATTCATATTATTGATTGTATAAGAATGATACAACTTGAGTTAAAAAGTCATTAACCTCTTGATATATATAAACAAATAAAAAATAGTTATCATTAAAACACTTACACTTTTCGATTTGAAATATGTTACATTGAAACATATGAAATGTAAGGGGGGGTTAGATTAGCATAGGAGGTAAATACATAAATAAAAGAGGAAAACACAAGGAGAAGGAAAATCAACAATTAGAGATGACATAGAGGAAAGGAAAATCATAGACAATGAAAACTTTTGGTGAATAGTGAATGATGAGTTTTATTCATATTATTGATTGTATAAGAATGATACAACTTGAGTAAAAAAGTCATTAGCCTCTTTATATATATATATATATATATATAATTTTATTAGACCAATATTTATATAAACAAATAAAAAATAGTTATCATTCAAACACTTACACTTTTGGATTTGAAATATGTTACATTGAAACATATGAAATTTAAGGGGGGTTAGATTAGCATAGGAGGTAAATACATAAATAAAAGAGGAAAACACAAGGAGAAGGAGAATCAACAATTAGAGATGACATAGAGGAAAGGAAAATCATAGACAATAAAACTTTTGGTGAATAGTAAATGATGAATATGCGATATACCACATGAATTATTACAATTATTTGTAAAACTATAATCCTATATTAAACTACTCCAGTAATTCCTTAGGAATGCACCGATACTATGATCTTGTATTCAATGCTTTCATTTTTTAAAAGAATTGGCCTCATTAATCGTTTCACCAAGTAAAATCTAGAGAATAGAGCTGAATTAGATTAGACATATCATTCAAGTATTCTATCATAGTTTACATAGAAAGGTTGCTAAAACTATAATCCTATATTAAACTACTCCAGTAATTCCTTAGGAATGCACCGATACTATGATCTTGTATTCAATTATTTATGAAGAAAGATTGTAAAACTATAATCTTATATTAAACTACTCCAGTAATTCCTTAGGAATGCACCGATACTATGATCTTGTATTCAATGCTTTCATTTTTTAAAAGAATTGGCCTCATTAATCGTTTCACCAAGTAAAATCTAGAGAATAGAGCTGAATTAGATTAGACATATCATTCAAGTATTCTATCATAGTTTACATAGAAAGGTTGCTATTTGACAAGACATCGTATGGGCAGCATATTTCAAGTGAACCCTGGGAACCGTGTTGAGCAACGAAGTATATTCTATGCATCAAATAAATGATTTTGTTTCTTTGACCATTTAGTTTGGCCTAGAGTATCCATCTTTAGATGGAACTATAGACGGGTTATAATGAATGAATGATACATAGGAATCATTGACTTTTGACCACACAACATGACAAACTAGTTTGCCGCAGAATTAATGTTTTTTTACTGGAACTTCTCGAAGCATCTTTTAACATGCAGTAGGTCCGAAAATGAAGTCAAAGTCTTCCAACATAAATTTAAAAGATTTTATCACCTGTAAAGCATGATAATTAATATATATTTTCATTATATCTAATCTTATTAGATGTCAAGCTTTTTTATTGACAAATATAATATGAGGATAGTTGATATATTTCTATTGAGAAGAATCTCATATGACCTCATTAGTTAGGTGGCAATTAGAATACGAGGAAAATCAATATAAATTTTATTATTGAAATTAATTTTATAAGATGTTATGGTCAGATATATATTTTTTTTAAAATAATCTTATAAGACCTCGTGACAATTATATGATGGTTTTTTTCTTTACTTACATTATGACTTATTAAATAAAAATATATATTTTAATTTTGTACCAAAAAATGTGTGATAGTTTTGGAGGATTTACTTAATAAACTAAAAGTATTGATGTTATATTTGTAAGATATTTATAGACACTCTTAATTTCTTTTCAACCTCTCAATTTAATATTTTGGAATATTGATTTGTATATGCTAATTAGTATAATTAAAGTATTTCAATTATTACTATCAAGTATCTTAAGTATCTTTTTTTGGTTATATTTTCAGATTCCTTTCTTATTAGTTGCTACTAGTTTTCCAAATTCCATAAATATTATTGGGCAATCTTTTCAATTAAATTGTGTATTTTTTCAATCAACATTTTGGATCACATCCACTATCTATCATAGAAAGAAGAAAACGTATTTTAGAAAATACATAGTTTAATCTAAAAGATTACTCAATAATGTTCTTTTACATATTTCTAGACAATCAACAAAAGACACAATTTGCACTTACAAATTGATTCAACACAAGTATTAGATGGTACCCTTGCATTATCACGCTACTTTTTTTAACTAATGCCTTAGTTTCATTATTTAATTTCTTGTTGAACATTAGAAGTCTACCACTAAAATTCCAACACTATATTATTAGATCATCTTTAATGTTTTTCTTTTTACCACTCTTCTCAACTCTATTTTTTTTTTAAAAAAAATTCACTTTGCTTACCTAATATTATTTTATTTAAAATTAATTTATTAAATAGGTCAAAAAAATTCTCATATGTTTTTACATATTTGCCCTTTTTAATTTTAATTTACCTTTCTTAAATTTTAATTAATCTCATTACTAGCAATATATTTACATGGGCTCAAATTTATGTCAAATATATCTTATAAGAAACATTGTTTAATATATACATTTTAGTTTAAAATTTTTAATTTAATTGATCAAATTAAATAAATGGTATCTAAATCTACTTAAATTATGATATTCAATTTAATGTTGGATAAACCAAGCTAAAAAATTTAGTACAGTTTTTTAAAAATTTAAGATTTTTTTTTAAATATTATCTGAAAATAAGTTAATTCTTGTAATACTAGAAATACTTCCAATTAAAATGGGAATGTTGTCAATTATTTAATTATCATAGAGATCAAAGTAATATTAGGAAGAATTCTAAACTAAGATAGAAATTCTACCCAAGACAAAGAAATATTTCACTCAAGAAGAGAACCTTATCTAAAAATGTATTTTTTATGATAAATAATAAAGACATAAAATTGAGTTAGATTATAATTTCTCCAATTTCACTAAAAAGGATGAATTCAAAATTTTAGTACAAAATGCTATAAATAATAAATCTTCCATATACTAAATATTCAATTTTGTTAAGTGAAAAAATAAAAGGATAGAGTATAGTATATTAATAATTGGATTCTCATTCACCTCATTTTAAAAATATTTTTCAACCATTAAATTTGTAATGTAGCAACGACATACGTTAATCATACAAAACACTTCCACCATACCTCTTGGCACTCTTCAACCATACTAGTTAGCACACTTCCATTCTACCTGTTAGTACACTTCCACTATATCAGTCATCACACTTCCACTATACCAATAGCACACTTCCACCATACTAGTTAGCACACTTCAATCATATCATTCAACCACTTCCACTATACTAGACTTAGCACACTTGTATGGTACCAGTCAACACACTTCCACCATACTAGTATGATGATTCTACCCTACTAGTTAGCACACTTCCACCATATCAGTCAACACACTTCCACTGTACACACTCAATCTTCACATGTGGCACTACACCCATACAATCTAGATAATGAAATGGTCTAGTCCATAGTGATTATCTATATTTATATATTTTATTAAATATTATAGAATGCATATGAAAGAAAGGAACATACTCCAATGATGTACTAAATCACCAAAACTGAATATTTGGATTGTGAAGATATTTCTCAAATTACATCAAATTTTTCTTTAACTAAAGACTTCACAAATCCAAACCAACAAGTAGAATAGGGTGAGGAATGACTCCCATTGAAACTATGAATGCCAGGATAGGGAGGATCTTGCTCCCCTAAAATGGTGAACATCACTAAATTCCAACTCGAATTGCAAGTACACAAGAAAATAAACTCCACCATGATTACCAATGGTACCATCCAATGCCTTATAAAATCCTATTAGAAATTTATAAAAAGATACAATGGGCTACCATAACTTTAATTATTATTTTATTATTTTGACCCCTTTTTAATTTTATACATAAATTAATTAATTAATGAAGTTCTTTATAATATTATCTAAATTTTGGTACCGCCTAATTATTTAATTTAATTAATTAACTCTCCATTAATTTAGGTACATTATAGTCCTCACCTCCTAGAGATTGCTTACCCTCAAGCAATCTGTTATCAAACTATTTGCCAATTGTGAAGCTCCAGAATCCCAAACAAAGCATGGGTGTTGATAAGTGTATCTGCTATAAGATTCATATTGCACAGTGACTATGAGCATCAACTACAAATCTCCAACAAGTTTTGGATAGTCCACTCTGATATAAATATTATCCTACTCAAATTTGAGGAACAACTCATCAAAATCTAACTTGATTTCTCCATATAGATGCGACTCACAAGGAGAGATGGAAATTCTCCATACTTCATGCCCAATAAATGGAAAAACCCATTGAAGAGATTGATCATTCAAAGGGTCATTGGTAGATCCCCCATCTCCATTAAATAGATCAAGCAATATTCACATGGAAATTTTTTTATAAGCATCTTCTTCATCCTTGTGGTTGTCTTGAAATTTTTTATGTTCTCCATTTCAAGGGATAATGGTTGATTCTTTCTTGTCCATATCCTCTTGTGATTGAAATGATGTTGTGAGCATACTTTCATCATCCATGTACAACAAATGATGTTAAGTAACTCGTTGTCGATCTCCTGCCTGATATTGTTGTTGTGGGTTCTATTACCTTTGGAGGATGGATACCTTATCCTCAGGTCTATGTAGTCCTTGAGAGACATGTCCTTCTTTGTTGACCATAAACCCAATCCTTCTTGAATTACTTTAGTGACTCAACCAAAGTGGGTATTTTCAATTATTGTTATTCGATCTTTGAAAGGAAGGTCAACATCATCATCCTTGTGTTGAACCGTTGTTAAACAACCTTCATACTTTCTTTTGTCAACCGATTGAGAATCTCCTCTATTTTTTACTATCCTCTTGAAAGGGTCTTACTATGTTTTGTAGACACATAAAAATGGTCAAACTAATCTAAGTGATCAATCAAAGAAAAATCAAAGATTAATTGAAATCAAAGCCAAAAAAAATATTAATTAAATTATTTAATTATTTAATTAATTAAATCAATTGTATAGTTCAATTAAATCAAATCTAATTCATTCAAGGGCTACACATGGCTAAAGAAATTAAATAAATCAATTAATTAACTCCTAATATTTCTCACCTACCACATGGGAGGGAATTACCTCAACCAATAGGAATTGAGAATTGAGCTCACATGGATCAAAGCCATATTTAATCTCAATCACTCACTTGGAGAATGCAACTTGACCACTCATTTTGTGCCATTGTCCCAAGCTTTGAGGAAAAAATATTTAAATTATCTCAATATTTGAAAGCATAGACTTAACGAAAACTCAATCATGATTAAACTTACTAGAAACCCCCTAAGCATGGAGAAATCTATAAATAGAAGGAAAAAATAAGGAGAAAGGGATCTCAAGATCATTTTATAATTGCATCCTTACTATAGTGAATTTGATTTGAAAGCTTAATTTAGCATTATTTTGAGAAAGATAGGCATAATCACTCATCGTTTAGCATAATTTCTCATTTTAGAGTTGTCTCTAATGGAAGGTTGTTGATAGCTCTTCACTAGAATCTTTAATTAAAGATCCATAGGATTTTTATTATCCTTATTGTCATTCAATATCTTATTAATTATTTTATTTTTCATAATTGGATTAAAATATTGATAAACTAGTCCTATGAATGTATTTCAGGTACACAAAATAATGCCCATCATGGGGCATCTTGCCTCTACTAACTAGATTTTGAGTTTATTTGATAAAATTACATGAAATTGTGTTTTAAATCTTTGTAAGACAGGTGAAATAGCACATACCAGGCCTGGAGTAGTGCACAAAAAGAAAAGTATGAAGCATTTACACAATGAAATGTGTTTGGTGTGGAGATTGATCAGTCTCCAAGTGGGAGATTATTGATATTGTGGCTACTAATCATGTGGTGGGTGTTGATGTTGTGGCAACCGCTCATGTAGTTTTTTTAGGAAAAAGAAAATCAACATTGTAAAATGCTAAAATGGCTAATTTTAGAGGTTGCCCTAAAATGCATGTTATAACCGGCTGAAATGGATAAGGCATTGAAATGTTGGTGTACTATTTTACTAGGTAATAAGAAAGGTTGGACGGCTATGTAGGTGGATGCATCCCAAGGTTTGGGTGAACCACGTTAAATCTGTGTTTTATATGTGTTCAGATTGTTTTCTTCTTTTGTTTCTGCATATAACTATTTTCTTATATTGTTATAAATATGTCAATTCCTAAATAAATGAAGTGTGTATGTTAAAGTTTGATACCTTTACATATCCTTTTACTACGTACAAATATTTATATCTTTTCTCTTACTTTATTTCAGTGCATATACCTTGAGTTTGTAGTGTGTACACGCTTTGTATCTGCACGTACACTTTATTTTAATGTTTAAATGTCACTTTCTAATACTCATTTATCAACATTTAAATAATTGTCTGTAGTGCATATAAGAGTTTAAATAGCACTTTTAATTCATTTTGTAGCATGTATGCTACCCAGAATAGCACTTACAATACTTTTTGTAGCGTGTATTACTGGTTTTCAAAAAAAAAAATTATGGAAAAAAATGATGAATTCTCTATGTTTTTATGATGATAGAGCATAAAAGAGTGTGGAAACCAAAATCCAGGGTCAATAGTGAAGACAAGAAAATAAGGAAAAGGTTGAAAAGGGAGAAAACACTTCATCTTAACAACTTCTTGGAGGATTCAAAGGATGAAGGTGAAGCTTATGAGAGATATTTTCAAATAAGTGAAGCTTATAAGTCTAAATTTGTTTCTCTCAATTGGATTTTTGTTCCTTAAGGTTGTTAATTTTAATCATTTTAAAGAAGGGAGTAGAAACTTGATTTTCTTGGATTTCTTCACTTTTGCTTGGAATGTGTGTTGGACTAACAATATTGAGAAGAGGATGCTATGGACCTAGAATGATCTCCACTAGATGAGTATCAAAATGCATAAATGAAAGAAAAAAAAATGCCTAGCTTTGCTAGCTTCGAAAAGGTATGCCTAAAACCTTATGAATTTTCTTAAATTGTGGCAATTTAGTTTAAATCTAGCATAATTAGAGACCGATTATTGTTTGTTGGATTTGATAGTAGGCCCATGTTCACTTCTTTTAGTGAATCAAAATTCCAAACCTATCAAGTTCTTCAAGTAAAACAAAGGTCAAGGAATGATCAAACTCTAAATAAAAGACTATTTTTTTGTGGAAGAGAGTATTAGGTGATTATTCTCTTCACCTTCTAAGGGAATCAGAAAGCTATAAGTACTTAAATCCTCTTAGATTAAAAGAGGCTTGGATATTGAAATATGTTAATTGTGTTTGGAAGTGTAAAGTAGTAGGGATATTCTCTTCACCTTTGGTGAATCAAATTCCCAAACCTACTCTTTCATCTCATTGCTTTCATGAACATGTTAGATATTTGGTGGGCTCACCTCCAAAGAACATGCCTTAATGAGGTCAATGAGAGGGGCAACCCAAAGTGGGATACAATTTTTTTTCCACAATAATATGACCCACTATAAAATAAAATGCTTTCATCCTTAATGGAGTGAGTGACAAAGGAAGATCAAGAACTGAACCTCCTTGAGTAGTCCTTCAGGATTGTGCAAAACTCCAACATACCGGTGGTAGGAGGCCCATATAATGGGAGATGAAACTTGATGTTATTTTGAATGGAATCCATACTAGCACTTGGATAAAATAGCAAGCCTAGCTCATTAGAGCCATTTTAAAAGTCAAATTTTACCTTAGGTAGATTTCTGGGAAGATTTTCTTGTGATTATTGAAAAAGTATTGTTTTTGGGCTTGTTGTCTTTGAAGGTCTATGATTACAAAAAGAAAACATCCATTAAGATCCAAAAGTCAATTAACAATAAAAATTGAAAAGAATATTCTCTTCACAAGAACTCAAGACATGAAAAAAGAAAGGGATACATCATCCAATGAATCCTCATTAAGAACAATGTTTCCTTATCTCTATCATCATAATCCTACATCCATCTCTTCATATTCTTCAAACAAAAACACTACTCCAAAATATCACATCAATTCCATCTTTGATAAATCAAAACATCATGAATACTCTATATTTGATCAAGAAAATCCTAATGGTAACCCAATCTTTGATGACAAACCTATTTCAAAATATCAAGAGAATCTCATTTTTTATCAAGGAAATCAATAGGAATTAGTCCTATCTCAACAATATTCATCACATGAGAATGGAAAATTGGATAATCAAGATTGAATATCACATCTCCTTGAAAAATACAAACACATCTAAATATCTATTAGATAGATCATCTATTCCTTTGGGATAATCTCATGAATCAACTTTGGAAAAACTCCTTGAAAATGATCTCATCGTGTTGCTTAAAATCACTTCATGTGGTTTTATCTTTTTGAGAAACTATTATGCATATCATAGACATAAACATAAAACTTCAGATTACATGGAATTGAAGCATAAAATCCAAGATCTTATTAAAGATGACTTAATTGAAATTAAAAATCCTAATGACTTATCTAATGAAGATACTACTCTCAAATAAGATCAAACTTATGAACTTATGTATAGAAATTGTCCTCTTATAGCCTCCAACCTCTTCTACCATTCCTCCATCTCATAAAGTAGAAAAGATGTCCAATATTCCTCCATTAGATAAAGAACCTAATACTTTCCATGATAACTATGTATACCCTCAAGGGCTACCTCTAAAAGAGATCCAAGATAACCTACATCTTGCTAAAAAATTCTTTCATGCTTCAAAGGTTATAGACCAAAGCCTTCATGTACTACAATGCCTATCATGCCTATTTCAAATGAACCTTCATCAACCCTTCAATAATCTCTCGTGCGGATCCAAACTTCTACCTTTTCCTTAGAAGTGGCTACATGTCAAGAGACTAATCCAAAGTGTAACTTAGAAAAAAGTGATATTAAGGATAAAAATCAATATAATATCCCTCCTTATTCTATGTTAGATAACTAAGAGGGGGGTGAATTAGTTAATTCTAGTTATCCTACAATCTCAAACTCCTAGATGTATATAATCAAACTTTTTCAACAAATAATCAACTCTCTAAGCTATCAACAATAACTTTATGTTGTGATTGTAATAATGGAAAGTGAGTGAGTGGGAGAGAGAGAAAGAGTGGGAGGTATTTTGAATTTGAAGGTGGGCATGAATCCTAGTTTTCAGGTGGGGGATCTTTAGGCATTGCCTACTTCAATGTTCCCCTTGCAGAGTAGGACTTTGCTGATCTAGAGGAAAGGGATGGGGTTCCACGTGAAAAGGAAAAAAACCCTAGAAAAGGGGAAGGGGTTGGGAAGGAGATTCTAGGCATTCCTCCAAGGCTCTCATCACTTACGAAGACCCAGGCATGTGACCAGGAAGGAAACATCAATTGTCAGTGGTCAACCCTGTTTGGGATCAAGCCATCAGGCAAGTCCTCTTTCCAATCTATTAAGGACCTCTCAGATAATGGAAAAAGGAAATTTCTCTATAGAAATACCTGACAAACTGGTAGATCACAACATAGCTACCATGGATTGTACTCTTGTTGGAAAGTTTGTTAGATCTAGACCTAATATAGACATTGTTAGGACCTTTTCTAAAAGGAAATGGGATTTAAAGGGTCTCTTTTGAGTTCTCATGTAAAGAAGATTTGGATAAAATTCTCTATGCTGAAACCTGGGCCATTGGAAAGGTCACTCTGGTGCTACAAAAATAGACCGCCAAGCTAGATCTAAATGAATCCTTCTTCGTTGAGGCCCCAGTTTGAGTAAGACTGCCTGAGCTCCCACTTGAGTTATGGTATGAAGATGTTTTTGATGGGATAGCCAAATCCTTTGGTACTATTCTCTCCATAGACCCTATGACCATGGCTAGGAGAAGCCTCACCTATACCAGGATCTGCATTGGAGTGGAAGAAGTCTAGGACATATCATAAATAAGAGAGCTCCATTCCAAACTGGGTAAATGGGTGTAGAAACTAGACTACGAGAGTGTCCCTTTTGCCTACTTCCATTGTAAGAAAGTAGGACACAAAGAAAGTTTTTTCCTTTCTTTCCTAAGCAAGGAGAAAGATAGGAAAGGTAGATTGGCTCAAAAAAGATATGCAAATGGAAGAAATAATAGCCTAGAACATGGAGAGCCAACAAGAGAGATTTATATCCCTCAGAAGGGCACTAAGGCTAAAAATCATAGAGTTTGGAAGAAAAAAGAACAAGCTAAGATCACTCCTACAAAACAAGAAATCAGAGCTAAGAGGAAAACCATGATAGAGGAGGAGCAACCAAATCAGCATCCTGCAGTCTATGAAACCAGGGCTAAGAAGAAAACCACTGTAGAGGAGGGGCAACCTAATCAATAGCCTGACACAAAAGAATCATGTGCCAAAACCCCCCATTTGGAGGTAATCAAACTAGAAATCGCTTTCCAACAAGAAATCTCAGAGGAAAACAAAACTGTTGTCCTGACTGTGGAAACTGACTTGTGCCCCGGCAACACTTTTGCTTCCTTTGTTCCATACTCCCAGTACTCCACCCTTGTAGAAGGCCTGTCCAGTCCTATACTGAGCTTGGTGAGATGTTTGTCCTTTCAAGATTCCCAATCTTTCCTTGTAATGTAGGACTCAACAATGTATCGACAGATGGAAGATCTTATGGTCACAGCTTCCCTAACCAATTCAACAAAATGGAAGAGCTCTTTGCCAAGTACAAAGAAGAGAAGGAGGGTTGTATCACTATCCATTATAAGAAGAAACCCAATGACATAGACCCACTTCCTATCTCACCAGCAGCAACTAGAAGCAGAAATAAAGCAGAAGCTGGAGTCAAACCAAAAACCCCAAGGAAGAAGAGGGCCAACCAAGTTAGGCAAGAAGAAGCTAGCAAGAATGTTGCAGATGGGACATAGATGACCATCCATGCAACCTACATCTCCAATAAGAAACAAAAGTCATCTCCTCGAACATACGTGGGCTAAATAGCTCACACAAGCAAGATGTCCTAAGAAATATGATAAGAGATCACAGACCTAATATTTTCTTAATCTATGAAACTAAGATGTAGAAGGACAAGCTAGAGAGCCTCAAATTTTGTAAATCCATGGATATTAAAGAAACTAGTTTGGATGGAGCTTCTAGAGGTCTCATGACTTTTTGGAATTCAAATCTCGTCAGACAAGATATCATCTACGAAGAAGGTAATATTCTTCTTATGCAGTTCACTAAAATTAAAGATAATTAAAGTTGGTATATTTTCAACATTTATGCTCCTAACTCCAAAAAAGATAGAAAGGTCTACTGGAACAAGATCAGAACTACCCTGGCTTCCTTTAATTTGTCTAAGGGCATTATCATGGGGGATTTTAATACTCCACTAAAAGAAGGGGAAAAATAGGGAGGGATCTCCCTTGATATAGAAAGCAGGCAAGACTTAATGGACTTCATTAATGACCAAGCTCTTCTTGACATGGATCTCCAAGGAGCTAACTTTACATGGTCTGGCATGTTGGTAAGGACTGTATCCAAGTCCGGTTGGACCGAGCCCTAATTTCTTTAGATTGGTTGAATCCCTACACTCTCAACCTTTCAACATTGGCTCGTGCTAGTTCTGATCACTCCCCTATCTCTCTCTCGTTGGACCAGATAGCTAAGAAAAGGAACTTCCCCTTTAGATTTGAAAAAAATGTGGACTTCTCACCCAAACTTGCTTAACAAAATCAAAGAGTGGTGGAACATAGATGTTGAGGGCAGTATGATGTTTAGAGTGGCAAAGAAACTAAGGAATGTCAAATCCAATGTCAAAATATGGAACAAAGATGAATTTGGTCATATCTTTACCTCCAAAGAAAAGACTCTTAAAGACCTAAATATTATTCAAGATGAAATCCAAAATCAGGGGTACGATGAAGAAAGATTGAACAAGGAGAAATCTATCCTTTTCGACTATCATAACATCATTGGGTAGGAGGAAACTTTCTGGAAGCAGAGATCAAGGTCTATTTGGCTTAGGGAAGGAGACCAAAACACTCGATTCTTCCACCTCTCTACTATGAGACACAAAGCTGCCGAAAGGATAAGCAACATAAAGAAGGGAGATCAAGCCCTAAAGGAGGACAAGGATATTGCAAAAGAAGCTATTGCCTTTTTTTCTTCTCTCCTTACCAAAGACCAGGAGCTATCTAAGGAAAACTAGGTCAAACTCCTCAACAACATATTGAAACTCATCATAGATAGCCAAAATAAATCCTTATGTTCTATCCCAGACATGAGAAAAGTTAAGAGAGCCCTGGACTCTCTTCCTAGAGACAAAGCCCCTGGCCCTGATGTCTTCCCTATGCTCTTCTTTCATCAATTATAGGAAGTGGTGAAAGAAGATGTGGTCAAGGTGGTGCAGGACTTTTTTGGCTCCAAAAACCTCCTTAAAGAGCTCAATGCCACTTTCTTGGTGCTGATTCCTAAAACTTCTGGAGTGGATTCTTTTGATAAATTCAAACCCATCAGCCTCTGCAACTCTCTCTTAAAGATTTTTTTAAGGTCATAACTCCCAGGATCCTCAATGTCCTTCCATCTCTGATCTCCCAGTAATAATCGAGCTTTGTGCCTGGTAGACAGATTCTGGACTCCATAATGATGGTGCACGAAGTTATTCAGTCCTTAGAAGATGGGAAAATGGAAGGTTTTATTCTTAAGCTTGACCTCTCTAAGGCTAATGACCGAGTTGACTAGTAGTTTCTCCTCTTAGTTCTCGAAGCCCTTAGTTTCAATGCCCAGACTCACAATATTCTTCAGCCAATTATCTCTACCCCTTCTCTAGAAATTATGATTAACGGATCCTCATCCTCTTTTTTCAAGCCTGCCAGGGGACCCCCTTTCCCTGATTCTCTTCATAGTCCATGTTGAGTGCTTGGGTAGACTCATCTCAACCTCTAAAAGGGAGGAGAACCTAAAAGGCATCAACCCCTCTTCAAGAACCAATGTGTTCATGCACCTACAATTTGTGGATGATACCATCCTTGGAGGAGAAGCTTCGGTTTGAGAAGCTAAAGTGGTGAAGGATCTCCTTAATGATCACATAAGATCCACGAGTCAATTCATTAACTGGCATAAAAGCTCCATCTTTTTTGTCAATACTCCTTAGGAAAGACAGAGGAAAATTGCTAATATCATGGGTTGCAGCATCAACGCCTTTCTGTCGTCTTACCTGGGTCTTCCCTTAGGAGTCAAACCTCTGGATGCCTTCTAGATTAAACTTATTGGAAGGCTCAAAATGAAGCTTGCTAGTTGGAAAGGGGTCTCCCTTAGCCAAGTTAGAAAGATTCAACTAGTTGAATCTATTCTACAAAACCTCCCAACCTATGCTCTCAGCCTCTTCTCCATTCTTGCTAAAGTTGCGGAGATTATGGAAATAATACATAAAATATTTCTTTGGTCTAGAACAAAGGAACAAAAGCCCATCCTTCTCATAGCCTGGGAGAAATTTTGTCACACCAAAAAGCTTGTGGTCTTGGAGTAAGGAATTTAGGACTTTTTAACAAAGTCTTCATGAGAAATAGATTTGGAGAATCTTCAACAGTAAAGGAGAGTGGTGGGACACCATTGAAGATAAATATCTCTCACACAAATCCATTAATTGCTTCTTTAAAGAGACAGATTCCCTAAAAGGATCTGTAATTTGGAATGGTCTCCTCAGTGCCAAGTATTTGGCTAAGTCCAGAGCCAAATGGAAGATTGGGAATGGTCAATTTATCAACTTCTGGAACAACAATTGGATACAGATGGGTTGTTTGAGAGATTTTGAGACCCTCTATACATGGAGACATGTCTACTCCCATCTCTATGGAACTCAAGTCAGAAACTATAGAAGGGATGGTAAATGGGTGGATCTCTCCTAGATCTCTCAAGATCTAAAACCTTTGATGACTTCCCTCTATGTGGTATCTCTCCCCTACTTAGGATGAGTACATCTGGGAAGACTCTTATGATAGTTTCTTCACTGTTGCCTCTGCCTATTCCTTGCAGCTTCCTCAAATCTAGGATGTCAACACGCTATGCGCTAAAGCTCAGATTCTTGGTCTCATGCCCAAAATCAATGTTTTCTTCTAGATCCTACTCCAGAATAGAATCCTCACTATTGACAATCTCATCAAGTGCAGATTTTAGATCCCTAATAGGTGTGTTCTCTATAAATGCCAGGAAGAATTGGTGGATCACTTACTTATTCACTACTCTTTTGTTAGTAACATTTGGAAATGCCTTTTTTTTACTCTAAACTTAACTTGGTGTTTCCCCTTGTCTTTCCAAGACCTTTTTTCTCAATGGACTTTCAAAATGTTTAATCTGGACTTCCAGACATTCTGCACTTGGATTATTCCTCACCTCTCTTGGGGAGTCTGGAAAGAGCGCAATAGCTACATCTTCCATGACTACTCCACTCCCCCTAAAATCATCTTTGATAAAATCCAACATGGTGTAAAGGAAAATATTTTATATTGCATCAAAATGAACCATCTTGTAGGAAGGACTCAGGTCGTGACCTAGGAGAAAAGATTGAGTTGTATCTGGAGTTGCCCTCTGACTAGCTGGGAGAAAGAGAAATTTGATGGAGCTGCTAAAGGGAGCTCTTTCCTTGTAGGAAGTGGAGGTATTATTAGAAACTATTTTGGTTCTAGCCTGTTGGCTGTCCTCTTACCTCTGGGATCTCAATCCAACCACTTTGCTCAAGCCTGTGCAACTCTCCAAGTCACCAAACTTTCCCAGGAAATAGGAATCAAGAAGCTCTTGCTCGAAGGTGACTCAATGAACATAATCAATTTCTTAAACCCATTCACCCTCCCTCCTGGTCAATTTCCAACATCATTGTAGAAACCCGCACTATCCTCAATTCTTTTGAAAAGCTGTACATCTCTCATGTGTATAGAGAAGGAAACAATGCTGCTAATTGGTTCACCAATCTAGCGGTCATGAAGGACTTCAAGATGACATGGTAACACTATGAATATATCCCAAGTGAAGAGAAGATTATCCTTGATAAGGAAAGATTCCAAAGCACCGAAGGAATCATAAAAACATGACAGGTGTTGTTTTGGTTATGGCTTCTTTTCCCTTGGTCATCTTTTGGCCTGCTTCTTGTTTGATTTGCTAAGTTCTACTTTATTTCCATTGTTTGTACCTATTTTTTGACTATGGGTTTTAGGCACCTTGTAAAACCTATTTTACTTAATAAAAAACAATAACTTTATGTTCATTTACCGAATATCAGTATAAACAATACTACATTTACCAATTAATACAAATATGAAATGTGTAAAGTAAAATAACAATCCAATCACATCAAATACACATAACACATAGATTTTTAACATGGAAACCTTGCTAAGGGAAAAACCATATGGGACTAGTACCCCAAAATATTTCACTGTTTTGAAGTGAGATCACTTAGGAGCCAATCCTATTAAAGGTTACAAAGCACACTATGAGGTGTGACCTGGTTAGAGGATTTGTCACTAATAGTTAACTCTTGACCAGCATTCACTATGGGGTTAATAATAAAATGAACAACATTCCTTGAATGTCATATTAAAATACAAATAAGACTATTAAGTCCACTCGGTTAAGAGATTTAGTTGTAACAATGGTTAAACTAATACAGTAATGATCTTATTCGAATACAACTAATATTTGTAGATTTTCAGATCTATGCTAAGCTCAAAATACCTCCTCTGATCAATAATCACTTCAATCCTTCATATCTTTCAACATATTCAACTCGGTGAATAATTTTCTAATGCTTGATAATACCTATAGCTCTACTCAGTTCTGTCTATAGCCAGTTTGATTAGTAGTGCATGAAAAATAGTTTTTCCACATGATTTCTCCTATAGAGTCAGTTATCCTAGACTCAATAATAAATCTCATGTCTCATTAAATAGATGTCATAAACTTTTTTCTTCTCATCTATTAGTTTTTGTCTCTGAATCTCCATCATTCATTTTGTTGCTTCAAGATTCCTCGGTAGATGTGTCTATGACACGTTTTATCCTTCTCCATTCGATCAATATTGAATTATGTCAATTGTTATATCATCATAACAAACTTTATCTTTTACCTCAGAATCATAAGTAGTTTGCATGCTCATCAATGCAGTCGGCTATTATAAACTCTAATTGTTTCTCATTCTCTGTTAATAAAAAATGTGTCAGTGAATACTATCTCGGTTGTTATTGTTACTCGATATACACTACACTAGCTCAGTGTATAGAGAAATCTTCAATTACCGACCACATAAACTTTTTCAGTTTTGATCTTCAATACATAATAAATCCATGTACTACAATCAAGTCAACAATATGATGCCATAGACTCATCAATATGTTACCCAATGTATACCTTAGCCATATCTCCATATCCATCTCACCTTCATGTAGATATCTCATTCCTTTACCATTTTTCTTCTTCATTTGTTTGTAACCAAAATGATAAGTATAGTCAAAACTAGTTGACATCAATGACAATACATATTGACTAATTTACTTTCCTTACATATCACTTTAGTA
Source organism: Chamaecyparis obtusa (assembly GCA_027943335.1). Classification (NCBI taxonomy): domain Eukaryota; kingdom Viridiplantae; phylum Streptophyta; class Pinopsida; order Cupressales; family Cupressaceae; genus Chamaecyparis; species Chamaecyparis obtusa. The sequence goes on from BSBK01008515.1 coordinate 448,720, forward strand.
TCTCGGTGATCTCTAATCAATGTCTTTCACTTGTCCTTTCGGTTCATCAAGATATTCAATTAGTTCTAGGTTATCACTCTTTCCTTTTGGAATTGATAGTAACACAATCTAAAATATGCCATAGAATAGAAACCATCTTTACTACAACTCTATAGATAAATGATGTATCTTGGTAATCTCTCTGTAGCTTGTTCATTTAATATGTTTAATCACTACATAGCATTTCAACATTTTAGGCAGACTCTCCCTATGAATTTTATCTTCTTCTTCCCGTGTTTCTTGCTTATTCATTTCTCTCCCATAAGATAGACATTTCTGTAATTCCTTCTTTCTCCCTTTCTAGATAGATATAGATATTATATATTTCATTGACTCATTATCTCCCTTTGAGAAAAATGCCAAAAAGAATGAACAACTCTATAGTAGATAAAAACATCTTTGTTTTTCGGTTCATATCATGTACCTGCATGTACTGATATATAGTGTTCTATGTTCAAGCTTTCACAACCTTAGGAAACCTAAAGTGTGAACAATATGCATCAACATTATTGATTTTTTGATAAATTATAGGTTGATGCAACCTCCTGATCACCTTAGTGACTGGTGATAGATAGGGGATGGACCCCTAGTCAAGTCCTCAAGTACTCAAATGTATCCTTTGATAAGGCTTTAGTAAATATGTCTGCAAGTTGTTCCTTAGATTTCACAAACTCTAGTTTCACTTGCTTTTCTTGTACTTGTTCCCTCAAATAGTGATACTTAATAGATATGTGCTTTGTCTTAGTATTATCACTATATTCTTGGAAATGTTTATAGCACTTGTGTTGTCACAATATATAATCACTAGATCAATGATATCTCCATTCATCCCTTTCAAAAGTCATTTTATCCATGCAATATTTGAACAATTAGCAACAGTAACAACATATTCTACTTTAGTAGTAGACTGAGAAATGCATGTCTATTTCTTACTTATCCAAGTAATTAACCTATCTTCCAAAAAGAATGCTCCATTGGTAGTGCTCTTCTGGTCATCAATATTTCTAGCCCAATCTACGTCGGTGTAAACATGTAGCTCAAAATTTATTTGTTTCTTGTACCATAAACTATAATTCTTTGTGTTCTTCAAGTATCTCAAAATCCTTTTAACAATAGTCATATGGGATTCCTTAGGATTAATAGAAAATCTTGCTACAATTCCAATAGCATGTGCAATATCAGGTCTACTATGTACAACATACATCACTTTACCAATCATTGATCTATATAATGTTTGATTTACCTCAGTTGACTGATCATCCTTTGTCAATTTGCATATTGTAACCATTGGTGTACCTAGTAGTCTTGAATCTTCCATTAAAAAAGTCTTCAACACTTCTTTGATGTACTTTGATTTTTTTATGAATATCCCTTCATTTTTTTGTAGGATTTGCAAACCTAGAAAAAATTTAATCTCTCCAAACATTGATATTTCAAATTTCTTTCTCATTTCAGTAGAAAAAGATTTGCAAAGATTATCATGTCCTCCAAATATAATATCATCAACAAAAATTTTAGTAATAAGAATTATGTCATCAGTATCTTCTTTTAAATACAAATTTCTATTGACACTTGTTCTTACAAAACCAATACTAATAAAATATGCATGTAGTCTTTCATACCATGCTCTTGGTGCTTGTTTCAGTCCATACAGTTCTTTCTGTAACTTACATACCATGTTCTTCTTATTTGGATCAACAAAACCTTCAATTTTTTCAATGTAAACCTCTTCCTCAAGTATCCCATTAAAAAATAAAGATTTACATCCATTTGATATACTTTAAATCCTTTGTTTGAAGCATATGTAAGTAGCATTCTAACTCCTTCAACTCTTTCCACTAGTGCAAAAGTTTCACCATAATGAATTCATTCTTCTTGTGCATACCCTTTACAAACAAGTCTTGATTTGTTCCTAGTGACTTCACCATTCTCATTCAACTTGTTTCTGAATATCCATTTGGTTCCAATAATATTTTTTATCACTTGGTCTCGGTACCAATGTCCATGTTTTTTTTTTCTCCATCTTCTCAATTTCTTCATTCATGTCTTAAATCCATTCCTCATTCTCAAGTGCATCTCTAACATTTTTAGGTTTAAATTCACAAACTAAACATGTGTTCTATCTCAACTTACTTCATGTCATCATGCCAGCTTGCTTGTCTCCAATAATCTAATTTTGTGGATGGTTGTTCATCACTCGGTGTAGGATTAATTTCTTCCTCAGTAGCAATTCCCTGATTCTCAATCTCTATAGGCTGATGCTCAGTGTTTTTATCTTGTTTCTTGATAGCTTCTACCTATTTCTTAGGTAGAGGGTCAGGTATCTCAATGAATGTATATCTATCGTAGTCTTCTGGTTCCTTTGATCTTTCTTCATCATTTTTCTCAAAAAACTCATCAACTCTCACATTATCACTTTAAATCATTTTATTAGAAACCTTATTCAAACATTTGTAAGCTTTTCTCTTAGTAAAGTATCCCAAAAATATTCCTTCATCACCTTTAGAATAAAATTTTCCATTTCTATCATCTTTTAGAATGTAACATCTACTTCAAAAATTTTGAAATAACTTACATTAGGTGTGTACCCATACCATAACTCATAAGGTATCTTGTTTGAATCTTTCTTTAGTTATACTCTGTTCAATGTGTATACAACAATGCTAATAGCTTCTCTGCAATACATTAGTGCAATATCTTTCTCAATCATCAGTGTTCTAGCAAAATCAACTATCAATCTATTCCTCCTTTCAACAATTCCATTTTTTTGTGGTGTTCTCGGTGTAGAAACTTGTCTTTTAATTTCATGCTCATTAAAAAATTTAGTGAATTCATCAGAAATAAACTCACCTCCTCTATCAGATCTTAAGCATTTTAACTCTTTTCCTCTTTCCTTTTCCATTTTGGCTTGATACCATTTAAACATTTTGAAAGCTTCAGATTTCTCTTTCAAAAACATAACTATCATCAACAAACAAAATAAAGTATCTATCACCATAATAACTTTGAGTTCTCATAGGACCACACAAATTAGTATGAACCAATTCCAAAATAGCTTTAGATGAATAGGTATTTCTCTTGAAACTAGATTTTGACATTTTTCCCATTTGACATTGTTTACACATGACATGGTCAGGTTTAGATAGGCTCGGTAAACCTCTAACTTTTCTTTTCTTACTGATCTTAACCATGTTGTTAAAATTCACATGACATAACCTTTTATGCCACAACCACACATCTTTAGTTCTAGCCATTAAACAAAAAGTTTTATCATTGTCAAGATAGAATAGATTACCTTTTGATTATTTACCAGTACCAACCACCTTTCATGTTTCATCATAGATCTTCGGCTTCCTACTTTCAAATGCAACTTGGTGACCTGATTTATTCAATTTTGCTACACTTAACAAGTTATAGTTAAGTCCTTTCACCTAATATGCATTTTCATATCTAATCTTATTGTTCAAAAAGATAGATCCTTTTCCTTTTACTATACAAGGTGTATCATTTCCCATTTTAATAGATCCTCCATTATAGTGTTCAAGGTATTCAAATTTTTCCTCATCATGCCAGTCATATGATGTGTACAGCCACTATCAATAACTTCCAAGCATCATTCTTGCTAACTTTAGGAATAAGTGTTGTTTCTACATACCTTTCTTCCTCTTATGAATCTTCTTTCAAAGCTATGAATACCACCTCAATGTCTTCATTAGTGTTGGTTTCAGCATCATCATCATCATCTACAATATGGTAACATGCCCTCTTGCCTTTGTATTTGTAGTCTCAGTTGTTTCCTCTATCATAGTGTCGGTTTCCTCTATGATCTTGGTTATCTCTTATGTCAGACTTTCTTTCACTAGATCAGTCATTATCTTTGTCATCATCTTTTATGTAAGGACATCTAGCTATAATATGACCAATTTATTTACAATTAGAATATGTCAGAGGTAATTTCCCTTTATACCTTCCTTTACCTTTTTGCAGCCTTATAGCCATGAGTGCTTCAAGTTCATCAAGTTCATCTTCATTACTGTCACTGTCACTTTCATTTCTTAACATATGTTTACTGCTTGATTTTCCAATTTTCAAGGATGACATAAATGAAGACTCAACATTAGATACAATACTACTATCATAGTTATTCAGCTCAAAAGTAGTCAATTTACTGATTAGGCTATTAAGTGTAAGAACATTACCCAGTACAAATCTCATTTCATAAATTGCAGAGATTCTAATAGCATAGATAGATAGTAAGGTTCTAAGAATTTTTCTCACAATAGTGTCTTCATCAATAACATCTCGTTCTCCTTGGATAACATTGACAACCTCCTTGATTTGGTTATTGTATTGTGAAATGTTTTATCCTTCTTTCATTTTCATATCATCAAACCTTCCTCTAAGACTTTCAACTCTTTCTCTCATCACATTCACATCTCCTCCATAGAATATTGTAAGTTTGTCCCACATTGCTTTGGCTAATGTACATGTTTTGATATCTTCAAATTGAGCACCTATTAAGGCAGCAACAATCTCTATCATTCTCATATTATGTTCATGCCTATCTCTCAACTGATCAATAGTCAAAGGTCCAATAGACAGTTGAATGTAAGCATTCTATAGGTAAAATACTAAAATTCTCCAATTCCATATATATGCAACCGCATTCTGCTTTTCCATTATGAGAAGTTATCTTTATTCATCTTTGACACCTCTCTCTAATACATCTTGTGATTTTTAGTGTAAGTCCTTTAAAATTTCCTTCCAAGAAACCAATACGCTCTGATACCAATTGTTAGATAATTGAGAGGGGGGTGAATTAGTTAATTCCAATTATCCTACGATCCCAAACTCCCAGATATAATCAAAATTTTTCAACAAATAATCAACTTTGTAAGCTATCAACAATAACTTTCTATTCATTTATCAAATATCAGTATAAAAAATATTGTGTTTACCGATTAATCCAAATATGAAATGTGTAAAGTAAAATAACAATCCAATCATATCAAATACACATAACACATAGATTTTTAATGTGGAAACCCTTCTAAGGGAAAAACAACTCAGGACCGGTAGCCCAAAATATTTCACTCTTCTAAAGGGAGCTCAGTTAGGAGCCAACCCTGTTAAAGGTTACAAAGCACAATGTGAGGTGTGACCTGGTTAGAGAATTTATAACTAATAGTTAACTCTTGCCTAGCATTCACAATGGGGTCAACAAGAAAACCAAAAAAATTCCCTGAATGCCATATTAAAATACAAATAAGACTGTTAAGTCCATTTAGTTAAGATATTTAGCTATAAAAATGGTTAAACTGATACAATAATGATCTGATTCAAATAAAACTAATAATTGCAGATTTTTAGATCTATGCTAAGCTCAAAAAACCTCCTCTGATCAATAATCACTTCAACCCTTAATATCTTTCAACATATTTAACTCGGCGAATAATACTTTCACGCTTGATAATGCTTATGTATAGAGGAAATGTGGATTCACACTCTATACAAGGGAGATGAAGAATACCAAGATTTATCCTCCAATGAGACCTGGTTAACACAAAGGTAAGTGTCAATTCATGATCTATACAAAGGGGATAAATAGATTGGATTAACTTCTCCCTCACCTCTAGAAAGAGAGGGTTTAGGAAAGAGAAATTGAGAATATTTGAGAAGTAAATCTAGAAGCCTAATATTGAAATTAAGAAATAAAAATTACTTACCTCCGAAAAAGAATCAGTTGAAAACCCTATCGAATAGTCTTAGAAACTATTCATTTTCACAATTCCTAAACTGAAATTGTGAGATGTACAAAACCCAAAAATATTTTTCTTTTCTAAGAAAGGTCAACCTTAACCCAAAGAAAGGTCAACCTTGACCCCAAAATGTCATCCTTGACCTGCACTGCTCTGATGGAAATTCTATCCTTGGATGCTGAAAGTTTGTCGTAAAGGGTATCCAGATCTTTTTTGTAATTCATTGTTTCACATCTACACCTATGAGAAAAAATAGTTATTTTGGTTTAATGGGGTGTTTAGCTTGGTCAAACCCCAGTTTAGGAATTAACCTTGAAATATAATTGAAATTAAAGTAATAAACAAAGTAAATTGAACAATTCACCTTACTTATGTTGAAACCCTTATGGAGGATTCAAATTCTTGAATCCATGAATATGGATGCTCCAAATGATTGTAGAAAAGGATGTAGGATGTCTCAAATAAATTTCATTAGATCTTGAATGTATCTTGGAGTCAGAAGAAGCTTCAATGAATATGGATGGAGAAATCTTCAATAAGAGAGCTCCATAGAGCTTGAATCCTTCAATGGCTACCAATGGATCTCCTTAATGAATTGAATACTTGATGGCTTGAAGGATTGAAGGATTGAAGGCTTGCTTGATTGATCTTCTTTCTTTCTCATGCATACTATATTTTATTCATATGTGATGGATACTTGATTACTTGATGGCTTGATGGAGAAAATGAGAGGAGAATGCTTCCTTATATAGTGATCTAGGGCACAAACTTTTAAAGAGGCTAACATAGGAGAAATAAATTCCCATTGGGAATGTAACCCTAGAAATGGAACTAAATTAAATATAATTTAAGAGTTTACCATTTTGAAGCTTGAAATAGCTGACCCAGAAGCGGGAAATAATACTTTATGAAACCCAACATATCGAAACCCTTAGATTTTGAAATTTGGACCCTAGGTTAGGGTCGAGGTTGACTTGACCTAGGTCAGGGTCAAGGTAAACCTTGAACCTAAGGTAAATAATCTTAGGAGTTCAGGTCAGGATATCATAATTATGTAAAAAAGAAGTGGAAAATGGGGTAGAATAGGGGAAAAAGCTAGGACCAAGTCAAAGACCAATTCAAGGTGTTTAACATGACCCCAAAACACTTACTCAAAGGGCTAAACCAGTCCTAGTTAGAAGTGCTTCTATTTTATGATGATACATTTAGCCTCCACTTTAGCAAGAGTATGGACTCAATGCAAACTCTAGGTAAAGTAAATCAAGAATAGAAGAAAAAAATGCCCTATTATGATTAAGGATATAAGGAATCCATCAAGCCCCCAATGAAATTGAGTTCTTGTTAGACCAAAAATCATAATAGGAGAGAGAAAAGAAGAGATAGTAGTGGCTAGCTCACCCAGTAAGATGTGTTTATCTCATTGTGAACCACAAAAAGGATAGGATGGACCACCAAGCAAGAACTTGATAGTCATCCCATAAATTTGTGTGCCTTCTGGCGGCTTTGTGCATGTATGTAGTGTGTCTTTTGATGACTTTTATGAAGTACCCATGGATCCATATCCTCATATAACCATAAAGTACATTTGTAAAATGTGTATCTCTTCAAGATTTAGCAAATTATGCGCATTTCCTTTTGAAGATTTAGCATATTTGAAATTGAAAATGTGTGTCTCTTTAGGATTTAGAAACTTATGTGCATTACCTTCTAAGTATTTAGCATGCTGCAAAATAAAAGGTTAAACAAAAATACATAATATAGAATGAGGGAGCCCATATATATGGCCCCCACCTTAAGATGGAAAAATACATACTATTTTGACATGTTAAGGAAAGAAAAGAATAAGGATAAATCCTTCTTCAACATCAAAACAATATCCATGGACAACACCGAGTCCAAGCCAAGAAGGTCACGCTCCTATGAGGCCATGAAGGGATGAATGCAAAGAGATATCATTCAAGAAGGAAAAAAGTAACCCTTGTTAGGGATAACACGCTATTTAGTTTTCCAGCTGAGAGATTTATCAACCATGAAATCCCAATGTCAAACAATGAAATAGGTTATGATTAGGGACAGAGATCCTCAATGCAAACCAAAATTTTCCTGTGTGATTGGATATCACATAAAAGATAAATATTGTTTAACCAAGAGAAAAGTGGATCCGGGATAGACAAAAAAGAAGGAGATGGCATCCTTGCCGCCCAAGCATAGGAAAAAGGATGGAAGAGGACCTATTATATTACTCACAACACTATACAAGACAATGAGCCCCCAAGGATTAGGCTAACATTGTTTACATAATGTGGAGCTCCATAATAGGAACATAAATTTTATTTAGAGAAAACAAGACTGAAATACAACTCATTGCCACATGATATATAAATAACCTTACTATCAATGAGCTACCTAATCTTATAATGTAAAGCTTGACATTCATTAGTAGAGTGATCATGAAATCTATGATACAAACAAAAAGGATGAGTCTTCAAGTGTGGAATACGTTTCTTTTTGCATTTAGGTCTAGTAATCATCTTAGCACGAAGGATTTTAGGCAAAAGTACTTCTTGGTCAAATTCCCTCATAGGTTCATCATGTTTTGAATTGTTATTTGAGATGTTGTTAACATTGATTTTTTGTTAAGGATTAAATCCAAATCCATAAGAATGCTCATGCCCCCAATTCTATAAGGGCATTTGAATTTCCTTTTTATGCTTACCACATCCTTGACCATTGAATCTTTGTTTAACTAGTAAATGATAACCAAAACCATAATAAGAAGCCATATCAGAAGGAGTCAATAGAACTTCAGTAGTCACTATGTCATCATTAGTAGGCTTGAAAGATTCATAGTGGGTAGAAGGAGTGAGAAAGTTATTATGAAGGGCATTAGAAGTAGAAGCAAAAGCTCATTGTTCAAACTCTCTTTTTTTCTTCATAAAATCAAGATCAGAAACTTTATACTCTCCAATAAAGGTAGGATTAAAATACAAGGTTCCCCAATCATCGCCAGGAAGAGTATCAAAGGAAGAAGGATTACTATTACGAATAGGAGTAGTGTGGGTTTGAATATTCAAACAAGGATTTGGTGCATCATCTGCATGAAGTGTATACATCACATTGTTGTGAATAAACTTGACTTTATGGTGAAGGGTGGAAGGAATAGCATGCATCTCATGCAGCCAAGGTCTACCCAAAAGGAGGTTATAATTAAGAGGTCCAGGCATAACATGAAAAGGAGTATTTAGGATGACCATACCTACTTTGAGAGATAGGGTAATGATGCCCAAAGTGTTCTTATCAATGTTATCAAAGCCATGCATAGGAACATTGTCAGGTTGAATAGTTGAAAGATCAACTTTAATCGCTTTGAGAATGTCCATTCTATAAACATTAAGCCAATATCCATTATCAATCAAGGTCCTATGAATGATGCTCTTATTTTTAGTAACAGAAACCATAAGAGCATCATATTGATTCTAAACTTCTTTAGAAGGTAAATCCCTTTGACTAAATACAATGTCAGGAGGACTTGGGGTAGCATGCATGCACTATAAGAAGGCATTGATGTTCTCTTGATTAAGATGTGGAGTGGGAAGAGTTACTAGATATTTTTGCAAGGCTTCATGGTAGGTAGGTGAAGATTGAAGAATCTCCCATGAAGAAATCTTGGCAGGGTTATTGCGCAATTTGTTTATGAAATCATACTCCTTCCTAGGAAGATGGGGTGGTGGAGGAAGAATGGGTTGAGAAGGTGGTAAAGAAGTAGAAACCACTAGATTAGGTTGAGGGTTATTCCTTGTATGATAGGTGTGAGATATCTAATCTTCATCATTGAAAGACTCTAAAGACTAGATTGGTTTACCTTTGATAGTAAGGTGGGGAGAACCTTTGATAGTCAACAATGGTTTTGGCTAAACCATGTTAGTTGTCACAATACTACTAACATATTCACAAGAAGGAAGTAAAGCAGACATTCTAGGAGGAGATAAATTAGGATCTTGATTCTTCATAAGATCATCAGGTATGTGCAGGATCATGGTATGCCAAACTAGTCCCTTAATTGGCAATGAAAATTCTAAAAATCAAGGCTAGGAAAGTTGACATAAAAATTTGAACAAGTGATCAATCCTATATAAAAAATATGTAAGAAGATAATCTATTGAAAATTGAATGTAGTTTCTAAGACACTAGCCCCTTTTTTAAAATAAATTATTCTATATGGTGAAATTTTTTAATTTCAATGCAATAGTATAAAAACATTAGGAAAAAGATAAGAAGTAGGTGTATGTCTGACCACCTTAAACATAATCAAAAGACAATTTTTTTTTACAAGATTCTAGATATAAGTAGTAGACTCATGTTCGAATGTGACTCATTCTTTTTGTAATTTTTTCTAAGTAAATAATTAATTATGATTTTTCTACTATAACTTTTTGAGACTATTAAAACTCTTGTGCCTGACCACCTTAACTTGGTCTAAACTTCGTCAAATTAATTTTTATTTTTTTTCTTGTATTAGGAAAAGCATAGAATGTAACACATATTTTAGATTTCAAAAATGTTATACCTTTCAAATGTTATAGCTTTTTTTCAATCAGTCTATAAATAGTATGAGAATTTTAGGAAAAAAGATAAGAAGTAGGTGTATATCTGGCCACCTTAAACACAATCAAATGATAATATTTTTTACAAGATTCTAGATATAAGTAGTAGACTCATGTCCAGATGTGACGCATATTTTTTTAGAATTTTATTTCTAAATAAATATTTTTTAATGATATTTCTACTACAAATTTTCCAGAATATAAATGCTCCCATGTCTGACCACCTTAACTTAGTCTAAACTTCATCAAATTGAAAAAAAGAAAATTTATTCTTGTAGTAGGAAAAGTATAGAATGTTATGCATGTTTTAGATTTCAAAAATCTTATACTATTTGAAAGTCATAGTTATTTTTTAATCAGGAATTCTTTTTCAGATCGCTACATTTTGGCATACCATGATCCTTCACATACCCCATCACTAAGAGGAAGAGCATTAAGGGAATAAATACCATTTTCCACTAATGCCTCATCAATAGAAGGAAACCCAAATGAAGGTAAAGCATATATAATATCTTCTTCTTTAGCTAAAATGTCTGCATAAGGGGAGTGTGTTTTTGAAAAAGAGTCACCATCATGTATGAATATGTCATCCATTAATAAATCACCCTCTTGTATCAAAGCTTCTTCACGAGGAGGGGATAAATCAATGTGTTTATCCAAGGGTTCATCCCAAAAAGTAAATCATCTACAATGGTTTCATGAGGAAGAGAGAAATCAATATCCATATACAAAGGTTCATCCCAAATATGAATATTATCATCCCTATCAATAAAGCACATTGTAGGAGTGTCATAAATCACTAAAGCTTGATCACTAAAGGGAAAAGAAAGTAAATTATATTCTAAAGTAGGCTCATAGAAAAGACATATATTAGCAGAAGAATTAACATCAATCCCCAACTCATCTCCATAAAGAGAAATATGATGGAGAAATAGATTAATGTCATCTTCTTGCTCTAATATAAATGTACAAGGTAATACAAGAGAGGAAAAAGAAACATCACACACACTAAATAAAGTCTTTCTAGATGTAACACCTTGTGATGGTAAGGTAAGAGGAAGATGTTGTGTAATCCAAAAAGTTATCGAAGAATTTTTGGAAAACACTTGAAACAACTTGTGCAACATGATAATGAATAAAGAAATGCATAGAAAATAGATCTAGATATATCCAAATGCATTCAAAAAAAATTTATAAGCATGAAAAGGAAATCGAACACCACAAACACAATAGAGCATCTAATTGCACAAAAGATAGGGGTAAGCTTGTTGAGTGAACAAAAAGTAGCACTACAAGCATGAAAAATGTAAATTTTTTTATATTTTTAAAGAAATTTTATGTTTTTTTTGTTTTTTAAAAATATAAATGAAAGAACATAAAAAAAATCTACTTTTATATGCATGTAAGATCTAACATAAAATGCAAATCTAACACTAGAAAGAAAGAATTGAGCTTGTCGGGTTCACCAAAAATGTATAGAGGAAATATAGATCCACACTCCATACAAGGGAGAGGAAGAATACCAGGATTTATCCTCCAATGAGACCCGATTAACACAAAGGTAAGTGTTAATTTGTGATCTATACAAAGGGGATAAATGGCTTGGGTTAACTTCTCCCTCACCTCTAGAAAGAGAGGGTTTAGGAAAGAGAAATTGAGAATATTTGAGAAGTAAATCTAGAAGACTAATATTGAAATGAAGAAATAAAAAATACTTACATCTGAAAAAGAATATGCCAAAAATCCTATCGAACAGTATTAGAAATAAAATGATTTTTGTGTTGTGCAGCTAAAACTGTGAGATCTACAAAACCTAGAAATGTTTTTCTTTTCTAAGAAAGGTCAACCTTGACCCAAAGGAAGGTTGACCTTGACCTACACTACTCTGATGAAAATTCTATTCGCAGATCTTGAAAATTTTTCAAAAAGGGTATCTGGATCTGCTCTATAATTTGTTGTTCCACACCTGCACCTATGAGAAAACTAGTTTTGTTTGTTGGATGGGGTGTTTTCCTTGGTCAAACCCTAGTTTAGGAATTAACCTTGAAATATAATTGAAATTGAAGTAATGAACAAAGTAAATGGAACAATTCACCTTGCTTATGTTGAAACCCTTGTGGAGGATTTGAATGCTTGAATCCACAAGTCTGGATTCTTTAAATGAATGTAGAAAAGGATGTAGGATGTCTCATATCAATTGCATTAGATCTCCAACACCAATCTTGAATGGATCTTGGAAATGGAAGAAGCTTGAATGAATATCGATGGAGAAATCTTCAATAAGAGATCTCCATAGAGCTTGAATCCTTCAATGGCTACCAATGGATCTCCTTGATGAATTGAATGCTTGAATGCTTCAAGGCTTAAAGGCTTGAAGGCTTGAAGGATTGGTTGCTTGCTTGATGGATTCATACTTGATTCTTGATTTATATTCTTTATTTCTCATGCACACTAGATTTGCTTCATGTGTGATGAATACTTGATTACTTGATGGTTTGATAGAGAAAATGAGAGGAGAAGGCTTCCTTATATAGTGATCTAGGGTACAAACTTCTAGAGAGGCTGACATAGGGGAAATAAATTCCCATTGGGCCGTTACCCCTAGAAATGGACCTAAATTAAATATAATTTAAGAGTTTACCATTTCAAAGCCCGAAACAACCAACCCAAAAGTGGGAAATAAAACTTTCCAAAACCCAACATCTGGAAACCCTCAGATTTTGAAATTTAGACCTTGGGCTAGGTTTGAGGTTGACCTTAACCTATGTCAAGGTCAAGGTCAACCTTGACATAGGTTAGGGTCGAGGTCGACCTTGACCTAGGTGAGGGTTGAGGTCGATCATGACCTAGGTCAGGGTCGAGGTCGACTATGACCTAGGTCAGGGTTGAGGTTGACCTTTATCCAAAAAGGTCAACCTTGACCCTGAGGTCAAGAATCTCAAGAGTTTCAGGTCTAGATGCCATAATTATGCAAAAAAAAAGTGGAAAATGGGGAAGAACAGGGGAAATAGCTAGATCCAAGTCAAAGACCTATTCAAGGCATTTTCAACATGACCCCAAACCACTTACTCAAAGGGATAAACAAATCCTAAATGGAAGTGCTTCCATTTTTTGACGATACAACTTACAGTTCTTCTCAGTTATGTTTGTAACTAGTTTGATCAGTAGTGCATGAAAAATAGTCCTTCCACGTGATTTCTCCTACATAGTCATTTATCCCAAACTTAATAATTAATCTCATGTCTCTTTAAATAAAATTCATAAACCATTTTCTTCTCATCCATTTGATTTTGCCTCTTAGTCTCCATCATCCATTTTTCTACTTCAAGATTCCTCAGTAGATGTGTCTATAAGAGGTTTCATCCTTCTCCATTTGATCAATCTTTAATTATGTCAGTCATTAGATCATCATAACAAACTTTATATTTTACCTCAAAATCATAAATAGTTTGCCAACTCATCAATTCAGTCAGTTGTTATAAATGTTAATTGTTTCTCTTGCTCAGTTAATATAGAATGTGTCATTGAATACTAACTCATTTATTACTACTACTTAGTATACACTGCATAGGCTCGATGTATACAAAAATCTTCAATTACTGACCACATAAACTTGTTCAATTCTTATCTTCAATACATAACAAATTCATGTACTACAATCAAGTCAATAATATGATGCCATAGACTCATCAATAAGTTACCCAATGTATGCCTTATCCATATCTCCATATCCATCTCATCTTCATGTAGATATCTCATTCCTTTACCATTTTTCTTCTTCAGATGTTTGTAACCATCATGATAAGTATAGTAAAAAATAGTTGACATCAATGACAATACATATTAACTGATTTAATTTCCTTACATATCACTTTAGTAGCTTAGTGATCTCTAATCATTGTCTTTCACTTTTTCATTCAATTCATCAATATATTCAATTGCTTGTAGGTTATCATTCTATAGTTGTCAAAAGTCTCATATGCCAAGAGTCCTATGATGATCACTTCATACCCTTCCATTTCTTTCAAGAAGATATTCATCCACCTCAAGCACCCCATATTCCTTCATCTCTTATATCTCATCCATCTCTCAAGAAAGATCAAGATATCCTTTCCATCTCTATTGAACATTTTGAAAATCAAAACAAAAGTATTATTCCTATGTTATCCAAAGATCCTTGTCAAGATAAAAGTACCCCAACATTCCTTTTTCATAAGCCTCCATATCTACCTCAAAATTATCTCATTCTTCCTAATCATTTTCATAAGAATAAATCCCCTCAAGCTTCAACTACTCCTATCAAAGTCAATCCTATGAAAGTTACCCATAAGCCTATTGGTATAAAGATAAATCTAAAAGATGAGAGCCTTGGCCATGCAACTCACTATAAATATGTTGATATCCCTCCCACATCTCATTTACCTACATTTTCACATAAACATCATCCTTTTACATCCTCCAAATCCATCCTTGGTCCATATATCCTAAAGTTGAAACCTTCATATCTTCCATCTATATTGAACCTTTACATCCCTTCATCCACTAGGCCTAGCACTCCTAACTTGTCACCCACTTACCCTGCAATATATCAAGATCAAAAAAGATATGTATCCTTGAACCTACCATAGCATACTATCTATATGAACCAGCCATATCAACCTTATTCATACACCAATCCCAAGTCTTTTGGAATCAATTTGTATGTGCAAAAATAAAATAATAAATCCAAGAATCCACTTATGTATGAAGAGCATCATATCCCATCTAATTGACATGTGAATGCAAAGAATAAAGAAATATCCAAGAGACCATAAAGGTCCATCAAGAAAAAAAAAGAAAAAAAGTGGGTTTGTAAATCCCTCATTAACAAAATGCATTCTAAAGCATCCAAAAACAAGGAAAAATCAAACAAAATGTGAATTCCCAAGTCACTTTTGAAGGACTTGCACACAAAAGAAAAATCAAAGTTAACATTAAAGCTTCCAAAGGCTTCGACTCCACATTCTCCCAAATATATTCCATCTTACCCATCCATTTTGTGTCCTTGTGTCCCAAGATCCATATCTTCTCCTACATCAAAGTCTCAAGCTATCTCACCCATTTTTCTTCCATTATTCCACTACCCTTCAAGGTGTGTGTTGATGTTGATTTTTCTTTAATACTTCTTATCATCCTATTCATTATCCTCACATTTCCTTTCTCACACCCACACATAGAAATACTTCCAATCCTCTCATTCATTATGCTTCCATTTCCCTTATCCAACCCATCACATTAATCTTTAGCCACCCTCTACCTTATCCACCATATCATCTTTCCATCATCCTATCAACATCTTTGAGAATACATTTCAACAGCCTTGGCCCATCATATCATACTTTTTCAAGAAGTATCCAAAGAGTATGAGGCTTGAGTCTCTCCAAAAGTTAAAATATAAAGAAAAAAAATAAACAAATTGAAAAAAAAGTTCCTTGGTGAAAACCTCCTAAAAAGGCGCCTTGGTAAAAAATAAATAAAGAAAAATAAATTCATCATATGGTGAAAACCAATAATTGTGGCACCTTGGACAAATACCATGATGAAAACCTAGAAAATAGGTGTCATGCATAATTCCTCCTTCTTGCACTCTACACTTGGGGGAAATTTCCATCCATTATCTACCATTTATCTCACTTGCATCCATACTTCTTGTTTCATCTTTGATCTTGACAAGGTTAAAAATATCCATGAGATATCAAGTATCTTGACATATGTTATCCTTTCCACCAGCCTATTCACTTGTTGTATCCATGGTACATATCATGATCTTGCATATTCCAAGTCAACCATCACTCGTAATATCCATCAAGCCTTATCTTATCCATATCCTATCCAAATTGATCCCTTGATCTTCGTGCAAATGAAAAAAATTTACGTTATCAAAAGTCTCTTGATGTATCCACTCTTTTGGACCACATGCTTTCATGACACTAGGTCATTATCCCAGATGCTATCCAATGTTAGCTTGTGGTGACTTATTAGGAAAGTACTATACACTTTTGAAAAAAAAATTTGGGGCTGACATATTTTCGGCTATTTTTGGGCTGACATGTTGTAACTCATTCTAACCCTAAAATGGCAAAATATTGTATAATATGGCTTAGGGTTAGGGATTTCAGAATGTATGGTTTTAGTACTTGAAGTAGAATTGAGTTGTAAGGGGATTACAGATTGTAGTCAGGTTGTAATTACTAGATAATAATAATATTGGACTCATTGTTGGTGGACGTAGCCCAAGGATTGGGTGAACCATGTTAAATCTTTGTGTCTTATGTTCTCTTCTTTGTGGTTTATTTTTTTTATGATATTTGATATTTGCATGTAATTTTTATTTCTGTCTTGTTAATCCTAACATCCAACAATACATCACTGGCCTACATTGTGATATTCTTTTACCTAGCTTGTATAATCTTGATGAGATTTTCCTTGAGTGTTGCATTTAATCGCTTCATCCACCATGGTATATTCATCCATCAACTTGATAATGTATCTGTCATGTACTATACCTTCCTATACATTGGGGAGAAATAAATTTGATCTTTCTTGAGAATAAAAAATCTCTAAAAATAAAACAAAAAAAAAAACCTTTAAAAACAATCAAAATATAGTAAAATCCAAAACATAACAAATCTCTAAAAATCCAAAAAAATCCAAAATATTTAAAAATCCAAAAAAAAAATTGTGAAAATTCCAAAAACTCTTAAAAATCATAAAATCTTAAGTAAATTCTCAAAAGCTACGTGGTCCTCCGCATCATCATTTTCAAATAAAATTGATGGCACCAATCCAAACTCAATGAGCTTTGCAAAATAGACGCAATTTGGATCAAAATCATCACATCAGAACCAGAAAAATGTTACACTTGAACTTATAGATCTATATCACATTTCAAACATCCAAACATTTGATCTAAATAATAACATTTGACACATGAAATCTTCAAACAACATATCAAATCAAAATATGAAAAGATTAAACAAAGGAAAAAATATTCAAAGTGTTACTAAAATTTTGGAATCAGGTCTTTTTAGAAAATTGGTGAAAGTTTTGACTAGATGAGCAATGATGAAGATATGATATTTTCTTGATTTCTTCTTGAGTGCTTGTCAGGTTGATTCATAGAAGTATGAAAATCTATCTAATGACATTATCATCTAAGAATCATCAAGGACATTTGTATATGAAAGTAAGCATCCTTGTTATTAAAAGAGACAGCTAGCTGCATCCATATAGATTAATTTTGCATGTTAAAAGTTATGGATTTTCCTTAACAAAAAGGAGAAGATTTATTATCATCAAAAGACCATATCAAGATACATAAAATGATCAATTTCCCATAAAGGTATATCATCAAATGTCTAGAAATATACAACAAAAAATGTCTATCAATATATAGTCAAAGTCCTGATCAACATCATTAATGTCTGAAGTATCCATCAAAACTCACACTCAATCTTATCATCAAAGGTACATTTATAATCCTCAAATCAATATACTTCATCAAAAGTCGACATATATAAAAGTACATAACCAAATTACATCATCAAAAAGGAATCATGATCCATGCTACATCAAGGATATCATCAATGTTCAATCATGCTGATCAACTAGGGGAAATCTAACTCTATCCATCACCTATATCTATACTTGTACATGTACCAATGGATGACCCTTCTCTTATACCAATCCTTAATTTTGAATCATGTGAAAATTCAACCAACCCAATATCATCAAAACATCTTGCTAAGCATATAAAATCAAATATGAATTAGTCAAATAATCTAATTGATCATATAACATCAATTAATTTATCGTATCATCCATTTTTATCATCTTGAGCGCATCAAATTTCCTAACTCTAGATCTTGAGGAAGGAAAACTATTGTTTTATCTCTCTAGATCTTGAGAGAGAAATATCAACCCATCAACCTGCTTATCTATCAGATTGATATCAATACAGCATTATCCAAGTGATTCAGACAAGGGGGTCGGAGCAGGAGAAGGAATCCCTTCCCATTCCCCCTTGGCCTCAAAGATTCAGACAAAGGACCAGAGTGGTAAAGCCTCTCAACACCGATGGTCAACACTTTTTGGCATCCAACCATCAGGAAAGTCTTCCTTCCCTTCCATAGAGGATCTCTCTAATAAAGAGAAATGTAATTTTATCATATAAATTCTTGATGAGTTAGTGGATCACAACATTGCTTCAATGGATCAAACTCTTGTAGGAAAATTTGTGGGATCTAGACCCAACATAGATATAGTAAGAATCTTTTGCAAAGAAGAAATGGGAGCTTAAAGGGAAAGTCCTTTTCATGGCCATGGCTAAGGGCTTTCTCTCTTTTGAGTTTTCTTGCAAAGAAGACCTTGACAAAATCCTTTGTGTGGGCACCTAGTCAATAGGCAAGGCTACCCTTGTGGTGCAAAACTGGACTCTGAAGCTAGACCTCAACATTTCTTTATTCATCTAGGCCCCGGTGTGGGTTCAGCTCCCAGAACTCCCTTTAGAATTCTGGGTTGAAGATGTCTTTGATGGTGTTTCCAGATCCTTTGGAAATTTTCTCTCGATTGACCTAGTGACTGTGGCTAAAAGTCACCTCACTTATGCAAGAATCTGTATTGGGGTGGAAGAGGGCCAAGATATGCCATAAATCATCATTCTCCAATCATAACTAGGTAGACACCTACAAAAGATGGATTATGAAAGTGTCCCTTTCATGTGCTTCCACTATAAGAAAGGAGGACATAAAGCCAGAATGTGTCCAGTGCGCATGAACTTGGAAAAAGAAAGGAAAGATCTGGTTGGAAAAAAGATCAAGCTAGGCAATGTTTTGGAACAACCCCCAAGGAAGCTAGCCAATCCTCAATCTGTCCTAGAGAACAACAGAGTATGGAAAAAAAAGGACATACTAGAGGAAAAGTTGGAGATTTTAGATTCACAAAGAGACAAGGTTATTCCTCATGCTGGGGAACTAATGGAGAAATCCAAACTTGGTCAAGAAAGTTGGGCTCTCTGAATGGGTTCTCCCTAGTCCGAAGGCATAGACTTGGAAGTCAACATTCCACATGACTCCATTCATAACAACTATGAAATTAGCCAAGGGGAAGGGGGAGACTCATGCCCTAGCTCCATCATTTCTTCCTTCGTCCAAGATTCCTTCGAATCCCCTTTGGAAGAATGCTATTCCAGTCTGACTAGGAGCAAACCAGGTGGTCAACCGAACTCTAGAAACTATCCAGAGACATGAGACTCTAACAAAGTCCAAAAAATGGATCTTCTTTTGGGTTCTATCTCTCTGAAACAACTCACCAAGATGGAGGAGATTTTTTCCAAATATAAAGAGGAAAAAGAGGGCTGGATAAAGGTTCAAAGAAAAAGAGAACAAAAAGCATAGTTCCATCCTTGATTTCTCCAGTAGCCACAAGGAGTAAAAATAGAGCTGACATTGGAGAAAAAATCAAATCCCAAGGCAGAAAGAGATCAAGTTGGATCAAGCTAGAGGAAGCCAGAAGAAATATTGTGAATGGAACTCAAAGAACCATCCAAGTGGCCTACACTCCCAGCAAAAGATGCTAGACACTTCAAAGGTCATTAGTGAGCTCTTTAGCTCAAACAAGTTGACTATCAGAAGCATAAATTTGTATTCTGATGCCATAGATTTGATGGTGACAGCCATGTATGAATTTCAACACTGCAACATCCACTAGTTCTCCCTTGGCCAAGTTCTCAAATGTGGCTTCGGTCATGGAAAAGTCATAAATTTTTGTGCCACTTGGATCTATTTCTTAGAGGCTGACCTGTCTATTCTCGAGCTTATCTCTATTGCCACTTGGGATGCTAATTGGATCGCCCTTTAGGATGCTAGCAATGAGACTTATCACTTAAGGCATAATGATGAAACTTTCCATAAAGGAAAGCTAGATTCCCTAAACGGAGATGATCTTCAAATTACCGCAGCTTTAACTAATAATAATTATTTTTGTTTCAAGCTAGCTAGTAGAAGTTATTTCACTCATGGCGAGTTGTGGTTGATTTGAATGATTTTTAATTACATGTCACCTCCACACACTATTAGGGCACCCTTCCCCATATCTTGTAATCATTTTTAAAAAGCTACATTTAGTAAGAACATTGTTGAAGTTAGAAAGAAGGCTAGCAGAAATTCTCTACAATACTAGTGGGTTACCAGAGCTATCCCAATAGCCATGGTTGGGGAAAGGTTAAGAAGGGAGTTGAAAGGCGATAGTGAAAAATGGAAGAAGCGAACAAAAATCTAGAATGTCTTACAGAAAGGGGAGGTAACCACATTTATAGAACATCTCCATGGATATAGGAAGGACATCACTAATATCTTCATCAAAACTTGGCAAGATGAGTTGGTGGAGATTGATGGCAAGATGTTCACTGTAATGGAGGAAGTCATTTCGATGGTCACCGGTATTCCTACTGCTGAGAAAAAATTCTACAAAGACCAAAAACTTTTCGATATTACTATCAAAGAATCCAAAATGATTAGTCTAGAAAATACCCTTAAGGGAGTGGCAGAGAAAAATTTTAACATCCTCAAGACATCCAACAAAAATCTGAAACTGTTGATTAAAAAGATGGAAGAAAATATGGATCCCAAGATAGAGATGAGGACTAAGAAGGAAGACAAGGAGCAGACGGAAGGTCCAAGGAAAAGAACCAGGGCAAGAACCAGGAAGACAATGGAGAAAATTGATCTGCATGTTTCCCAAGTGCAGAATGTTAAAGATATTTGTTCAAGTAATGGAGGCCCTTGAAAATAATGTGGTGGTTATGCTCTAGAGCTTGGCATAACTATTTTTGGTTCTCTTTCTCTGGCTTTTCTTTTTCTACTCTATTTTTTTCTTGTTCGGCCTAGTGGTGGCCTATCCCTGCTACTATGTTTTGTTTTGCTTTGCTTGGTTTATATGACTTTCTCAAGACTTTAATTTTGCTATGGGTTTCAAGATCCCTGTAAAACCTATTTTATTTAATCAAAAACATCAACCAAGTGATTCTGACTGACATGAAATGATATAAAAGACATCATCAACTTATTTGAAGCATCAACAACATTTGATCAATCAGAGAACTTCTCATCAAATTCTCTCATGACTAGGGAATTTTTAAATTAATTTATTAGGAAAAAATCAAAATTTACCAATCTTAACCAAATCATCCAAAATCATTTGGATTTATTTCTTGAGCAGGCATGCCATCATGTATCAATCCAAATTGAGCAAATTAAAATAATTAAACACAAAATTTTAATTTTTGAATTCATTAGTGGGGCATCGAAATCAGGGAATATTTTCAGATCAAGCATCATATCTTGAATACATCATCAAGACTGAATCAAGAGTCAATAATCAACCATCAAACATTCTTTGAACCGATGCATTTCACACATTGATTCAAAGAGAGGCATTTGTAGACACTTAAAAATGGTCAAACTAATCCAAGTGAGCAATTGAAAAAAATAAAATATTAATTGAAATTAAATAAAAATAAAAGATTAATTAAATTAAATAAATCATTTAATTATGCAATTAATCAAATCAATTATATAGTTGAATTAAATTAAATCTAACACATTCAATGGGTACACATGGATAAAGAAATTAAATAAGTCAATTAATTAACTCTGAATATTTCTCACCTACCACATGAGAGGGAATTACCTCTACCAATAGGAATTGAGGATTGAGCTCACATGGATCAAAGCCACATTTAATTTCAATCATTCACTTGGAGAATGCATCTTGACTACTCATTTTGTCTCATTGTCCCAAGCTTTGAGGACAAAATATTTAAATTGTCTCAATATTTGAAACCATGGACTTAACCCAAACTTAATCATGATTAAACTTAATCCACCTCATAAGCATGGAGGAATCTATAAATAGAAGGAAAAATTAAAGAGAAAATGATCCCAAGAGCATTTTATAATTGCATCCTTACTATAGTGAATTTGATTTGAAAGCTTAATTTATTATTATTTTGAGCAAGATAGGCATAATCAATCATCATTTAGCATAATTTCTCATTTTGGATCTATCTCTAATGGAAGCTTGTTAAGAACTCTTCATGAGAATCTTTAATTAGATATCCATAGGATGTTTATTGTCCTTATTTTCATTCAATAGTTTATTAATTGTTGTATTTTGCATAATTAGATCGAGATATTGATGAACTAATCCCATGAAGGTATTTTAGGTACACATGTTGTTGTTGACTTGTTGTTAACTCCCTCAAAAAGGTTCTTATATGGGAATTTTCCATTCCATCACTAGGTACCATGATTCTCCTAATAGGCTATAAGAATCAATAGCTCTTTGATACCACTATAATGTACCAATAGAACACCTCAACCATACTAAGAGGCACCCTTCCACCATACTAGATGGTACACCTCCACTATACCAGTCAGAACTCTTCCACTATATCAATCAACACACTTCCACCATACTAGCCATCATAGTTCTGCCATACCAAAAGCACACTTCCATTGTACTAGTCAGGACACTTCCACTGCACTACTCAAAACACTTCTATTGTGCTATTAGTACACTTCAATTGTCCAATTAGCACACTTCCATCATACTATTCAACACACTTCCACCATACTAGTTAGCACACTTCCACCATATGCCCTCAATCATGACATGTGGCACTACACATGTTCAACCTAGAAGATGAATGACCTATTTCATAGTCATTATATATTTTTAGATCTTTTATTAAATATTATAGAATGCACATGCAAAAAAGGAACATATTCTAATGATGGGCTGAATCACCAAGGATCGAATATTTGTATTATCAAATTATGAAGATATTTCTCAAATTATATCAATTTTTTCTTTAACTTAAAGCTTCAAAACTTCAAATCAACTGGCACAATAGGGTGAGGATTGACTCCCACTAAAAATGTGAATGCCAGAATAACGAGGCTCTTCCACACCTAAAATAACAAACAACACTGAATTCCAACTAGAATTGCAAATACACAAGAAAATAAACTCAACCATGATTACCTGTGGCACTAGCCAATGCCTTATAAAGGCCTCCAAGAATTTTTTGGAAAGATACAATGGACCAATATAGCTTTCTTTATTCTTTTATTATTTTAGCCCCTTTTAATTTATAACTAAACTAATTAAAGAAGTCCTTTATAATATTATTTAAATTTGTGTTTTTAAATGATAATTAAGGTAAGCATCTTCTGATAAACATCGGTGTCTCTTTTGACAGGTTTTAGTAGAAATACAAGCAATAAGATCTTACAGGGTAGTAATTTTGTACATGGTTAATTTGATTCAGTGCCCACTTAGTAATTTCCTTAAAGGATGGATGCTTGTAATTAGTTAGGGTTTTGAGAATAGGTTAAAAAATATGGTGATAAATTTTCTGATGACATTGGTTTATAGATGCTATGTGAGTTGTGGGTATGATCGGGCACATAAGAAGAAGCAACTGAAGCCTACGACAAAGCAACCATATAGTTTAGAGGCATAAATGTCATGAAAAATTTTGACCTCAACAAATAGATGGGTTGTTAGAATCCCAAAAAACAACATAATAACTTTGCGTGTAGTGACGCTGCAAGTTCAAGTCTCACCAGCAACATTGTTGAATAAATCCAGCTTCATATTCAAATTGGGGATAATTTGAGTAAAATGTAGCAACTTGAGCTCCCATGCAACCCTAGTCCTATGGAAGGTGATGGGAATAATACAAAAGGGCTCTTCCTACACTTTCCCAAATTCAAACAAGGTACTGCTTCCTTTTCTTCATCATCTTCCTCTTCTTCAAGTTAGAGGCCAAAGCAAGCATGTCAGGACATGTCTATGGAGATTAATTTCTCTGAAGACATGGAGTTTTTCATTGAAAATTTACAACATTTTTTGGGAAGCTTTGTTCTAGATTTGACATCTAACATTGATTTTCCAAATCATCTAAATCTACTTCCAATTCCCTTGTATAATGACTATACCAATTTTCTTAATAGTTAGTCTCTCGTGGAGCCATGCACCTTAGTTTCATTTTCTACTTTTGAGAAGATGCTCTTCTGATTAACAAGCATTATTTGAATCATACAAAAGACCCTTATGGTCTATGTTGTTCACGCCTACTATAACACCACTTTCACTATAAATCACATTCATTTTTATGCCGCCATAACCTAATGTGAACAAACAGCTTAAAAGTAAGAGCTTCAAAAAATTCAGAACAACTAATCATGTATCTATTTCACTCTTATCCTTTGTTGTAAACTTACAAAAAAAAGAATATTTTTAAAAAAATATTTATTTTTATTTGGAGAATTTTTATAAATCTTTTTATTAGTCTCATGTTCTTCATAAATGAGTGATTAGACCTATTTTACTATTTTGTTTTTATGTAAGTCTGAAAATTGTTGTAATAAATATTTTACCTTAAGGATGGATGCTAAATTAGTCAAAATTATATATAATTGTAGAGCTCTTCAAGGGATGTATAAAATGTTTGGTTTTGGATCCTTTAATTTTTTATAGGCATCTTACCTAATTGGATATGAAAGAGCATACCATTTTACATTTTTGGACAAGTAGGTGGATGGTCACATAAATGCGGTTTTTTCAATTTTAGGCTAGAAAACAAGAGGATTTTATGTTTTCACCATGTAGTGGATATTTTCTTGCAAATATTTATGGAATACAAAAGACTGAATATTCTCTAACCTCTTCGCAAATAAGTAGTCTCTTTACACCACAATAAGAGAGACTAGTACAAAATGAGAAAAAAACATTCATTTTCAGATTTAAAGAAAGTTCTTTGAGAATTGAATGGAAATTACTATTATTCTTTTTTGAATTAACTATAACAATTTCTTATTTTAAAGTTTAATTTAATATGACAAATTATTTTGTTTATATATAAAAAAGGAATATTTTCATATTATTTTATATAATAGAAATTTCAATTTTTTAAAGATTTAAAATAGAAACATTTATTCTACAATTAAAAAGTGCAATTAAAAAATAAATAAGTCAATGTATAATATTAAATGAATTCATTTTAAGTGTTTACTCTCTATAATAAAATGGTAAAAATACACATGCAACAATATTTATTTCAATTAAATGCATTATATTTTTAGTTTAGAAAATAATTAATGAGTGTTGATTAAATTTTCCAATGATATATTTGTATTTTAAGTACAAATAAACAAAAGAAGAAACTTTTATTTTAGTAAATCCCCCTATTCATAAATGTTAAATGTTTTGACATTTTATGTCTCTCCCCTTATTTTACATTGATTTTTTCATTATAATATTAACCATTATATAAACCAATACTCTATTCATAATCCTAAGTTCCATAACCCTAAACCCTAATTCTAACTCTAATCAAAATTCTAACCCTAATCATAACCATAATCATAATCATAATTCAAACCCTAAATCTTAATCCTGAGTATGATTCTAATACTAAATCATGAACTGTAATCCTTAGCATGTTGTTATACAAACCAATATCCTAATCATAAGCTTAATCATCATCCTAAACCCTAACCCTAACCCTAACCCTAACTATAGTGGTAACTATTATGTAAACCCTTACCACAACCACAACCACAACC
This sequence comes from Chamaecyparis obtusa, assembly GCA_027943335.1. Lineage (NCBI taxonomy): Eukaryota > Viridiplantae > Streptophyta > Pinopsida > Cupressales > Cupressaceae > Chamaecyparis > Chamaecyparis obtusa. Next base: position 474,793 of record BSBK01008515.1, read on the forward strand.
ATAATCCTAACCCTGAAACTTAATTTTAATCAAAATCCTAAACTTCACCATATATTATGTACCATGATGCAAATCCTATCTCTAACCATCATTTTAACTATAATCCTAAACCATAATCCTAATCATAATCAAAATTGTAACTATCTTCCTAATATAATATAATTATATATTATCCCTAATCATAAACCTAAATATAATCCTAACCCTAAATACTAAACCCTAATCCAAATATTGAAGCCTAACTCTAACCATATCCTTAATCCTAAATAATATTGTAAACCATTCCCTAAATCCATGTATAACCCTAACCATGGTGTAAATCCCCTTATCTTAACCCTATCCTAAATCCTAACCCTAATGCATACCCTAACCATAATTATGGCCACAATTTAAACTTCAAAGCTAATCATGATCCCAATCATAATCTTAACATGAAACCCCAACCCCAATCCTAACCCTAACCTAAATATTATACCCTAAACCTAAATCCTAATATTAAACCCTTACCCTAACCATAATCCTAACTATTATCATAACCATAATCCTAATCCTAACCCTAATAAAAATGTAACACTAACTCTAATAAAAACCCCAACCTTACCCATAAACCTAACCCTAAATTGTAAACCCTGATCCAAATCCCAACCCTATTCAAAACATAATCCTAACCATAGTACTAAATATGATATAAAATTTTACCCTAACTAATAATCCTAATCCTAAAACCCAAACCATGATCCTAATCCTAATCCTAATCCTAATTAAAACCATAAAGATAACCATAATCTTAATTCAATATAAGTGAAATAATTAAAAATACACTCTAATCATAATTCTGAACCTAACTGTTAAAATAACCTTAACCATAAATTTACTCCTAACCCTTTCTCCAAACCTAACCATACCCTTAACTATAATTACCATTGCTAATCTAACCTTAATCATAAACCATAAGTGTAACCATAATCCTTTTAGGCTCCTATCCCTAATTGTGATACTAATTCTAGTTCAAACCCTAATCCTAAGGCTAACCCTAACCATGGTACTAATCCTAACTCTAAATGCTAGACACTAATATTAATATAATATTATATATTTAATAATTATAAATTAGTATTCTAGATTAAAAATAATATAAAAAAGAATCTAAGTATAATATTAACCATTAAGTATTATAAATTGGTATAGTGGAGAGATATTCTTTGGAAGCGCCTATTTTCATGTATAAACTAGTTCTATGTAGAATGATAAATAAATATCTTGCGTGCTTAAGTAGAAGTAAAAGTAAATATATTTGAAATTCCAAATTGTAGGACTCAAAATTGTCAAAATCAACCACAAGATGGAGGTCATCGACAAAGAGATGCGGACACAAACACGGAAAGATCCCACAACCCATATGTTGTTTGTTATTTAGAACACCAGCTTATGATGGACGAGGTGTGATTCAAGCTTCCAATGGATACTTCATCAACATGAGCAGAATTGAAACATCCCGAGTAAGATCGGGAAGACTACCTCCCTTCGCAGGTCCCCACTGGAACGTTGTAAGCAAATTGCCGAGAGTGATGGGAACATACGCGTTAGCCACGTCCATTCCTGCGCACACCCGCCTCCCTGCTCCAAATGGAAGATATGTCATTCTCACATTTTTCTGACTTTCTCTTTTCCAAAAACCTCTCAGGCCTGAACTCATCGGGCTCCTTCCAAACCTCAGGATCGTTGGACACGCTGTGCAGATTGAAAAGCACCATCGAATTTGCAGGTATAGTGATGCCCATCACCTTACACTCGTTCTCCGTCTGGTGAATCATCCCAAGTGGCACAATCGATTATTTTCTTAGGGTTAACTTCACCACACTTTGCAAGTATGGAAGCTTCCTCAAATCCTCTAAACTCAATAACCCACCTAGGAGCACTTCGCTTAAAGTGTTCTCTATAACTGCGAGCAAATCGAATTAGAGGCAACATGAGATGCAGAATATCATCTCGCAGAGACTTCAATTTCCTTTCTGTTCTGATTGATGAAGGAACAAAGAAGCGAGAAAGAGGAAATTGATATCTCCTCTTTTAGTCAGACTAATATCTTCAGCTATGCATTCTTCCAGCTTGGACAAGAAATTATCGTCTTGAAAGTCCAAGCCAAAGCATAATGAGGCAATAAAACTCATTGCCATCATTTTCAATGCATGGAGGGGCCTCACCACTCCATTGTTCTCATTCATCTCAATTTCTAATTTGGTGATTAGTTTGAGCATACTTGCCTGGTGAGAAGAGCTCTGAAGTACAACATGGGCGGGGCTGAGAACATTGTTGTGCAAAAGCCTTCTGAGCTCAATCCAGTTCTCGTTGTAGGGAGAGCTAAATATAGTCCTGTAAAAGGCAGTAGTGAATTTCCTGGAGTAGAAAAGTGACCGGCCAGAAAAATTGACGGCCTGATTAACCAGGGCCTCCCAGATTGGAGCTTGGCCAGTGATGACTATAATTGGCATTGGACCCATCCAGGCTGTGATGACAGGACTGTATGTTTTGCCCATGTCTGTCATGGCGGAAAGAAGGTTTTCACCCTTGTTCAGCTGATGCAAGTTGCCCAATAATGTCAGCCTTGGTGGAGATGGAGGCCATTTCTTCACTTTAGTTGATGACAGCTTAAAAGCTAGAGCAACAAATGTGGAAATGATTGAAGCTGCAACAAGGAAAATAAAAGTCCCTTCTAGAGTGGGAGTACGAAGGAAATGGAGTGCTGGAAGATAATTCACAACAGCCTGTGTTTCCTCCATCACAAATGAATGCACTACTCAGGGTGCTGCGATTGCCCTTCCAATTCTTACAAAGATTATATTAAACCAAAAACCGAATAGTACAAAACATAATCTTTAGTCATTCAAGTGTTCTATGGTATATATACAAATTCTGATTCTTTTTACATCGCATCATCTCAACAAATTTAAAGACCAATGGAGGGCAACCCGCGTAGAAAAGGAATAACAAAGAGCATTTATTAAGAATCATTTCTTAATTGCTCTTTAATAAAGAAATCATATATTAAAACCAATTAAGAAGCCTGTCTCTCTCCCTCTTTCAAAAATTGATGAAATCATAGGAAGCGATTATCTCAATGGCTCACTAGACATTACCATCCACGGTTAAGACAATTTTATCGTCGATGTATTCAGAGATAATCGACGGCAAAGCAGAGACCACGGAGATTTCTTGCTAAACAAAGTATATATAACTCTTACATTCTTTACATTACTTTTCGATCGAGGAAGGCGACAAAACGAAGTTTGGATTTGGCAGCATCAGATCAAGGTATCGGAGTTTATATCATAACACTTCTTGGCTTAAATTTTTTTGATTGTTATATACAGTTGATTTTTAGAGAATTTAATAAATTTTACTACATGTCCTCTAAGGATTTTAGGTGAACGTTTCAGCGATTGCATATTAAATTTATCTCCAACGGGAGATTTGTACCAAGTCAAAAATGCATTCGAGATCTATAGAGTTAATGAGAATCTTAATCGAGCAGTTGCTTGGTCATTGGCCTCAATATTTTTCTTTTTATTATTCTAATAATGTGCCTTCAAAATTAGTTTTAATGGAATAGAGTCAATCATTTGAAGCTTTCTTCTAATCCAAAAAGATAGTCCATTGTTGGGAACTTGTTTCAAATTGGCCATGTTTCTGATTTACCTATGTAAAAATTAATTCAAAATGGTTTCTATTCACATTTGATTGGTATCGACAATCGCTACAAATGACTTCAAATCTGTAAAGGAATTATTGATGAAGCAAGACCATTGTTTGCTTCTTGACGAAAGAATATTACCTCCGAACACTTCACACTTAGGAGCAATGGCATTGATTTTCCTCCACATGATCTACAATGGGAGGAAGTGAGAAAACAAAATTAATGAAGCTTTTGAGTATAAAGAAGATAGAATCTCTCAGACGGGGAAGAATTGAAGAAGTCCAATGCATGGTTAAGGATGTATATAGGGCATCTTTGGAAGGCAAAGGCATGAACATGAGAAACCTCTTTGAGAATCTTGCAAGCAATGTTATTACTAGGATAGTATTGGGACAACAAAATTTTAGCCTTAAAGGTGTATGCTAGTAGAAGTGGTTCATTGATTATCAAGATTCCTAGCAATACGATAAGTTGGAATTTAAATCATGCATCTCTCTCTGTGTGTGTGTGTGTGTGTGTGTGTGTAACTCTATTTATTCTAGGTCAAATGTTCTACTTGTTCCACTATTTTAATCATATGATATTTTTTTCTATTTTCATTTTTATATATTTATATATGATTTTCTAAACCCTTTTCTACATTTTATATTTTTGAATAAAATTATGCTTCTATAATTTATTTGTCTAGCGTGAATTTTAAAAAATTATTATTATTTGAAGTGTAATTCCTTTAATAAAAAAATAACATGTCCTCTCATTTATGGAGCTTTTAAACTCACTAAGGAGAAAGGTAAGACTCCCAAATTGTAAAAAATTGAAGCTATAATTTGGAGGATATCGAGTCCCCCTTTTCTGATGAAAGTGTGTAGAAAACTAATGATAATAAAGATTCTAACTATGACTATGAAAAGGAAAAGAATAAGGGTGGAGGGAAAATAATTAATAGGAAAAGAAATACTTTGTCACGAAATAGTTTGTATGTTTGCAAGGAAGAAAAAGGTAAAAAGAAGGCAAAGAGGAGTGATGCAAAAAATAGAAGTCTTTCCCTTCCTTCTTGTTAAGCTTTTAGGATCATTGGAAATGTAATAGCACTATCTAATTGTATGTGTTTTCCAAATGCAAGAATCTCTTTCATTTACATTGAGAAAGAACCAAGAAGAGACATGTCCCTTCATGGGACATGTCTATTCATTATTATGTAATTAATATACATACATACATACATGTATGTATGTATGTATGTATATGTATATGTATATGTATGTATATATATATTGTATATATATATACACACACATATAGATATATATATAATAAAATATCTCTTGAGTATTATTTTTTTTTTAATATTTACATAATAATAATATTTATATATATTTAAGTATATATATACATCTCATATATATATATATATATATATTCACTAGTATTGACTCATAGTGTTTATCCGACTGAAGCTACAAAACATCAACACTCCCTCTTAGCTAGGGAAGATAAAAGCCATCAATCTAAAAGAGAAACACAATGTTAATTGTGAAATTTTGTTTTGATATCGCATTACTGTGATGTCAGAGATATGGACTGACTAGGAATATCAAGTCTCATGATATTCACCATAACTCATAGATTTATAAATATCATCTCATGATATTGGGAGTATTTTTCACAAACTATCAAGTCACAAGATATTCTCCAAATACTTAGAGTAATGACCTACCAACATCAAGTCACACGATGTCCACCAAGTACTCAAAAGTTTACAAAGATATCATCTCATGATATCGGGAGCATTGGCCTGCAGAATATCAAGTAGCATGATATTCACCAAGTGCTCAGAGTAATGGCTTACCAACATCAAGTCACATGATGTCCACCAAGTACTCAAAAAAATTGTAAAGATATCATCTCATGATATCAGGAGCATTGGCTTGCAGAATATCAAGTCACATGATATTCACCAAGTGCTCAGAGTAATGTCCTGCCAACATCAAGTCACATGATGTCCACCAAGTACTCAACAAATGTCCATAGGTAATGTGCACTTACCATAGGAACATTCACATCATCTATTATGATCTGTTTCAGCCATCACAAGATGTCTATCACAATAGAAGATGCCATCTATTATGATCTATTTCAGTCATCACAAGATGCCTATCACAATAGAAGATGTCATCTATCATGATCTATTTTAGCCATCACAAGATGTCTATCACAATAGAAGATGCCATCTATCATGATCTATTTCAGCCATCACTAGATGTCTATCACAATAGAAGATCAAGTTATTGTAAGATCGTCACCTTCCAATAAATTTTGCAAATACAAGTGATAATCATTTGGAAGTCATCACTTCCTCATGATTTACACAGGGGGTAGGCCCATTAAAAATATTCATGATTCATTAGTATAATAATCAATTGTATCAAGTTTACCTCAGAAGTGTTTCACCTTCAATAGTGAACTCCCTCTCAATCAAGATTGTCACATGTGGAATGAACCATCTGCTCCCTCTAAAGCTCAAGTTTATCAACTTCTTGACCTCTTTTATAATGTTAGACTCCCTTTGCATCTAGTCTCAATCATCGATTCATTTGCAAGCATCAATTTCTTTCTCCCTTGAATGTAATTATCTTGTGCTTATGTCCCGAGGTATGTCAGAGAGAGATTACAAATAGGTCACTAAACTATCTCGACCAGAAATACCAATGGTAGAAGCATACAAGATTTAATAACCAATAGTATAGCATGAATTAAAAAACTCAAAAATTATGTTCATTAATAAAACATGAAATACTTATCTTTTATAAATTTCAAGTATTTCATTCTGTAAGGTGAGCCCATATAGAAAATATCATGCAAATTCACAAAATGATGTCCCCATTCTTGAACATTACCATAATTCTTCACATGATCTTTCTTGAATATCCAAACATTCTATACACTATGACAACCTTCAATATGATTGGATCTCCCTTCAAGCGGTTAGGCTTTTAAAGAAGGAACCTCACTCTTATAGAGATTTTTGCTTAGACTCGTACACAATCGGTCATAACTTTTGAACCTGACCTTTTTTCTCCAATTTCTCTAGTGAGGTTGTTCTAAATTTTTTTATCACCAACATATCCAAAATTTAGCTAAATCCAATGGTGCATTTTGGAGATATGGTCTTCATACTGAGACTGTATTTTCTGAGATAGTCATACATTCACCATCAACAAACTACTCTCTTACATTTACAACCTTTCTCTAATACCATGTTAAGGTTTTAGGATCATTGCAAATGTAATAGCACTATCTAATTGTATGTGTTTTCCAAATGCAACAATCTCTTGCATTTATATTGAGAAAGAGCCAAGAAGAAACATGTCCCTTCATGGGACATGTCTATTCATTATTATGTAATTAATATAATGACAATTATGATTACACACACACACACACACACACACACACACACACACACATATATATATATATATGAAATTAATATAATACTCAAGAGATATTTTATTATATATATATATATATATATATATATATATATATATATATATATATATATATATATATATATATATATATATATATATATATATATATATATATATATATATATATATATATATATATCTTCACTAGTATTGACTCATAGTGTTTATCCGACTAAAGCTACAAAACATCAACACTTCTCCTTTGAAGAAGGGTGATCATGATAGTTTGAAGCATTCAAATAATTCTCTCATTTTCCTTAATAGATACGGGACACACCCTTTATGAGATATCTAAAACATGATTTGACACTGCCTAATATGGAGAAAGTAAACCCCTTTGATTAGCTTGCCATGGCTAGAAATGTTTTATCATAATTAGCTAGTATTTTCTCTATGTTGATTATAAAGGTTTTTATGTTGCCTACCACTTTAAGAAACTATGCAACTTTCATACATCGTGCCGTGCTCTTTGTTTCAAATTTTTTTTAAAAAATCTACTTTGTTTATCTCTCCCGCACTAAGAAAGGACTATAGATCTATCAGAGCTCTTATTTCATAGTAAGATTGTATGACTATAATATTATATTAAAATAGTTGTAAGTAATTATTTAGAAATGCACTAATGCCATGATCTTTTGTTTGTATGTTCAATGCTTTTATTTTATTTTATTTTTAAATTGGCCTTCTGAATCATTTCACAAACTAGAATACAGAGATACGCATGAATTAGATTATACGTATCATTCAAGTATTACGTCATAGTTTTCATGTAAGGTTTTCATAGAGAACACATCATATGGGCATCATGTTTTAAAAGAACCCTTTATTAAAACCATGTTGAGGAACGAACCATATTCTATGCACACGACAAATGATTTTGTTCCTTTCACCATTTAGTTCGGTCTAGAGTATCGATCTTTATAATTGAGCAATAGACAGATAATATGAAATGAATAACATGTTGGAATAAATGAATTTTAATCACACAACATGAAAAACTAGTGTGTCACAGAATCGACATTTTTTTAGTGTAACTTCTTCTTACTCCAAATTTTGAAATTTTTAGTCGCTCTCCTTTTTGAAATTCAAATTCCCCCATTTGGCTTAACTCTTTATTGTCGTTCATGTTACCCTTGCTAAACACCTGGTCAGTCTGACTTGCTAAGCAGCTACACTTAACTTTGACTCAACCAAAAGTTAGAAATTCTTTGACTTCATCGACTGTTTTAACGCCTTACTATCGAATGGTCAAGTGAAATCTCAAACTGCCTAATCTTCATTATAGTTTGAGGTATTAAGTGATCCTTTGATCATCAACAATCCAAAATTCACCACACAAACTCTTGATGGCCAACGAGACAAGATAGCAATCGAACCTAGGTTTTTTGACTGAATATTTGATTCCTAACACCTGTCAACTCTCCAATTATAATGTGTGGCGCATCTTTCAAGACTTAATATTTTCAAATCTCGGGCAAGTGCATCTCTTTAATGGTAAACATAATGAAGAGAATTTATTAAGATGGAAATAAGATATTTAACAAATAAAAAGTTATTATTGTCTACCACCGAAATTAAATCAGCTTAAGTATGACTATAAAGAAACGTGGTGGAATTTTTTATCTTAATTTTCAATAGCCAAAGGATTTTTTTTCTAGATGGGGCTTTCTAAAAATAATAAAATATGGATTGAAAAACCAATACCTATCATGCAAACTAGCCTGAATTGGCTAGAAGTAAAACAAATCAATAACATCTCCTAGATACACTTGGTGGTGCGGAAGGAGAAAACCAGTTATGTTGGATCACAAGGTAACCTTCATCTTGGAGGACTTGAAGAAGAGAGTGTTGAAATTTATAACATTTTCATGGAACACGGGGGGCTTCTCTTAGTGAACCAAAATCATAGAACATGTGTTCATGGCATACTAAATAATCCCCCTATTTTTTTAAATATTACCCCAAAATCCTTTTTCTTCACCCCCTCCAATACCTCCCACACCCATTTTCCTATAGAAATCTCCACCCCTCACCCCAAGAAAACCCCATGTCCCCTATTTAGGCAGTATAGTTGCCGTCATTTTTTCCCATTTTAAACCCCCCAATATGAGGACATGTGGTATTGTATTGCCGCTTCAGTGGAAATACGGATTGAAGTGAACAAAGACCTTGCACCCAGATTTGTTTGATTTTTATGATTTAGAATGCATAGAATCTTTTGTAATTAGTAGTAGTAATAATGATCAATTTTAATGAGTGTTAAAACTATTTTGGTTCCAAGACCCTTTCTTGATACTGGTCACTTTCAAAGATCACTATTTTAATGAATGTTCTCATTTCTGTATATATATTGGATTTTTAAAAGGTTAAAGGAGAGGATGAAAAAGGATTGAAAGAAAATAGCTTTGAAAATAAATTTAGCTATATGGCTATTTCTGGTAGAAAAATATATCAAACTTTGTGTCTTTCTTTTAAGAATCTTCTGAAATGAAAATATATATATCAAAATTGTGTGATTTCTATATTGTTTTTGTACTATGAATTAAAGACAGTTTTTCTCATGGTGGTTCCCTATCTAATATGGTTATAAATTCTTTCGCTTTCAAAAAAAAATTGTTCTAGAGTGCTTATCCATTTGAGGTTAAAAATATCTACCTTCTTTATTTTCAATGCACTATGTAATAGATTGAGGTTTGTATCATTTTATCGTTCATTTATCTTATATGTAAATTTCTTTCATGTGTGTGTTATAGTTATGCATGGATTTTAGTTTTTTTTTCCTACTTTTTGGTCAAAAGCACACCCGAGAAACCTAATTGCATCATAAGAGGGAGTTTTACCACTAAAATTTAGAGGAAGATCATCCATTCAATGTAGATCTCTCCAACTATTAGTTTCTAAGTTTCCTTCCATCTCAAGCATAATGAGTCATTTTTAAGGTTATTTTGGGAAGGAAAAATCTACAACTAAATTTTTTTTGGTGACTCCTCTTGGGAAAGGAAAGACTAGTGTTCTCTTTTTGTTCCTTCTAGAAATGAAGGTTGGAGCCTTTTCTTGTTTAAAAGACCCCCCAAAAATGGTTCAATTATAAGCTAAGCAAGAAAATAAATCTTCACCTAGAAGGAAATCTATACTGAACTTCCAAGAAATATTAGTTGAAGATGATAAAGTACTCCATTCATTCTAGAATGCCTTTAAATAAAGTATATGTGAAGTTGGAAGGAAGAATTTATGTTTTTCTCAGGATCATAAATCTTTGATGTTGTTAAGGGGCATGCATGATAGATAATATTTACTGAAAGATTTGGACAAAAATATTCAAAAACTACAAATTTTCATAGAAAGATTAAAATTGTTAAAAGAAGAACCAAAAAGTGAAGGGATAGTGTCTTATAACTTCTATATTGTTAAAAAATAATATTCCATACCAACCTTGAATGAACCAATTCTATGTTGTGACATTAATCAACAACAAGGGAGATTTTTGCACCAAGTTGAAGGTAAAGAGACCAAACCTTTCTTGACATGCATACAAATCAAACATACTTAGTGACCACCTATTTCTATAGGGAAGGAAGTATTACCAAAGGAAATAAAAAATTCATTCTTCCAAGTTGGTATCTAAAAGGATCAAATGATGAATTGCAAGTGTTGCATCACAATTCTTCTAATTTGGTATCTAAAAGGGTCATATGATGAATTGTGTTGTTGTTAAGGGGCATGCATGATGAGTTTCCAATCATTCAAATAATAATTAAGAAGGTACAAATCATACTATATATATGCCCTATCTCTCTTTTGAGTTAGAAACTTCCACTTTTGAAATAGAAGATAATAATCAAGACTAGAAAGTGGATGATTTTTTTTTTATGACACCAATTTTAGGCCTAGCTAGTCTTAAAAAGGAGCTATAAGTGTAATGGTTGTGGATGAAGTCAGTCAATTAGATTATTTTATAGCCCAACTTGAATTCTTGTCTTTTAAATCTCTTGATCAAAGAGACAAGAAGGAGAAGGAACAAGAAAAGGTGGTGAGCCTCTACACCTCTAAGAATCCTCTCCTTGAGAAGAAGTTGTGTAGATACAAAGGATCCTATTTCAGCTCCTTACTAATGGGTGTTCAACCAGTGCTAACAGAGATCAACCACCAGACAATTTAATCTATTTCAGAAAAGAAGAGATTATAACAACTAGGTTTGACCCCATGATAGTAGAATGTCATATTCAACAATTACAAATGACAATCATGTGTGTAGAGATTAATTCATCCTACGACTTAGTGTTGGAGATTTCCCAGCAAGCCAGTACTGACTATATGTTTGTCATTGATGACAACATGTGGTAAGTAGCATGCGTGGAAGACTTATGCAGTAAGATTTTAGTATATGTAGCATGGAAATGTTATCAGCATGATATCATGGGTGTAGAGGTTAACTATTAGTACGAATAGTTATATAACAGCTTGTGTCAGCAGTGTTCTTGACAGAGTTACAGGCAGTGTTCTATGTGTGATTATCCATATAGTTATCATGGAGCCTTGCACGGTTGGATATGTGATGGAGACATGTTAGTGATGTTACACTCATGGACACAGAGTTTGATGATCACTAGAAGTGAAGTTATGCAGTCACTATTCACCAGTAGCAGTTTTCTATGTTCGTTCAGAAGAGCCGACAGAGAATATATTGGTTCTGGAGTTGCGCCTATCATTTTAGTATGTGCCCTTGGATTAGAGGTTGGAGAAGAGTTATTAATGTTTTGTTAAGAGCGCATGAGGTAATTCAGATTGAGGAGAAAGATCCTGTCATTTTGGTAGAGCCAATAGTGTGTAGCGTGCGTCTACAATTACCTTATTAGATAGGTCCAAGAATGTGATGTGTGTTTAGTAGAGCCGACTGAATTATTATTGGAGTTTGTTATGACTTCTCTAATATGATTTCAAGGTGGTTCTTACAAGCCGGCTTGATTATATCATTTAGAGGAAAGATATTTATAGGCAGTCATTTGTGATTGTTGTAGTGTGGTTCATGGTTGTTTGTGAAGAGAAGAGTAGAGTGTGTGAAGTGTTGAGCCATCAGAAGAAGGTCTATGTGACCAAGTAAAGTATTTATGCTATACATTGGAACTGATCCAGAGAGCAGGTCGAAGCGCAGTTCACCAAGATCGAGATATAGTGTGTATATGTTAAACAAAAGGTTGTAGCCTTCACCCCTTTGAGTAGTGTGCTCTTGGATAGTGCATCCTCACCCCTAACAAGATTAATTGTAAAAGACTCCTAACAGGGTTCAACCCCTGACCAGGTCTATTGTACTAAATATATTGTAAAGAAACTCCTAACAAGGTTAAGGATCTTCTATCAAGGATCATAATACACTAGTGTAGAATATTAGTGGGTGCCAATTCCCATCGGGGTTTTTACCTATTTGGGTTTCCCCATAACCAAAATATTGGTGTTGTGTTCAAGTGTTCTCTCATTGTGTTTATGCTTTATGTTTAAGTATACTTAATTGGATAAAGAATTGAAACTTGTAGATAATTGATTCACCCTCCCCCTATTAGTTATCTCTTGGGACTATTCCTAACAATTGGTATCAGAGCCAAGTGCCTCGGAGAGAAATTTTAATAGCTTGAGGTTGATCAGATGGCATTCTTCAGAAAAGAAAGTCCTAAGTTTTATGGAGAGAATTATCTTGATTGGAAGAACAAGATGGTGACTCATTTGCAATGCATTGCTTTTGAATTTTTTGATGTAACTATCAAAGTAGTCAAGATCCCTACCTTAGAAGACCTTGCAAAGGATGATGCTACTAAAAGGAAAAAGGAATTATTTCATCAAAATGCAATAGCCAAAGAAGCCCTTATCAGCACCCTATCTGATAGTCAGTTTTTAGAAATAAAGAAAGTAGATACAGTCCACAAAATATGGAAGTACCTAGAAGACATATTTGAAGGAGACAAACAAGCAAAGGATGCATGCAGAAAGACATGGAAGAAAAGATACAATTCATTAGAGATGCTACCTAAAGAAAACATCAGAGCTTACAATCAAACGATCAATGAAGCAGTTGCTAGAATCAGGAACAATGGTGGAGAGATCTCAGAGGAAGACATTATGGACAAATTAATGACTACTCTAACTCTAGAATATGAAAAAAAGATCAACATGTCCTTGATGAGACCATGCAGCTTACATCAAATTTCAAGAGAGAGAACTTGATCAACAAAATATCAGCTTTTGAGATTTCAAGATTGAAGACAGAACCTAAAAGTGAGACAACCCTCAAAGCAATAGTCCATGGTAAGAAATCTGCAAACACTTATGGTAATTTTTATGATTATAATGAAGAGAAAACTCTAGATGATTTCATTTCTATGATTGCTAAAAGAGAAAGAAAGGAAAAGGAAAACATGAAGGTCAATTTCCATTCAAATGCTTTTCATGTAATAAGATTGGTCACTTTGCATCTGAGTGTCCTACAAGAGCTAGAAAGTTCAAAAATGACTAGAAGCCTAAATTTCTAAGGAATGTTACTATGTTGGAGATGGAGTTTCAGATGATGATTCAGCTGAAGAAGAAATTGGATTCATTTCTATTATAGAGAAAATGAATAATAAGACAGATCATGAAGATGAGAAAAAGGAACAAGAGCTAGCATTGATTTCACAAGCTGATATAAGAATAGAGTGGATTATAGATAGTGGTTGTTCACATCACATGACAGGTGATAAAGATAGATTTGTTGATCTGGACAAATATAATGGTGGCATGGTTAGATTTGGAGATAACACTCCTAAACCTATCATTGATAGAGGAGCTATCACATTGGACGGAAAAAATAATAATGATGATGTTGTCTATGTAGATGGTTTGAAACATAACCTTCTTAGTGTTGGACAGTTACTTGAAAAAGGTTATCAGTTGTAGTTAAAAGACAAAAAATGCATCTTTAACAACAAGGATGGTGTTATGATTGCATCAGGTTCAAAGACTAAAGGTAATGTTTTCCAACTCAATTCAAAAGAAATTTATTTTGTTTCTAAAGTTGATGACAGCTGGTTGTGGCATAAAAGACTATGTCATATCAATTTTGATAACATAGTAAAGATAAGCAATGTAAAGGAAGTAAGAGATCTACCTAGCATAGAAAAGCCAGTTGATACTATATCTAGGGAATGTGTGATGGGAAAGCATGTGAGAAACTCATTTAGGAGAAAGCACAACTTAGCAGAGAACAAGTTGGATCTTATTCATACAGACCTATGTGGTCCAACTCAAACAAGATCATACTATGGTAAAAGGTATTTCATTTTGTTTGTTGATGATTATACTAGGATGATGTGGGTTGCATTCTTGAAAGATAATTCTGAAGCATTTGAGAAGTTTAAAATATTCAAAGCTAAGGTTGAGAATGAGTCTGGACTAAAGATAAAATGTTTGAGATTGGATAGAGGAGGAGAATTCACCTTTGACAGATTCTATGAGTACTACGAAGAACATGGCATAAAGGGGTAGTTGAGTGCACCTAGAACCCTTCAGCAAAATGGAATTGCAGAGAGAAGGAATAGGACCATTCTTGATATAGCGTGCACCATCATGATTGAAGGAAAAGTTGCACACACCTATTGGAGAGATGCAACCAATACAATAGTCTATACTATAAATAGAATTCAATTTAGGCCAAGTGCAGACAAAAAACCTTATGAGCTATGGTTTGGTGATGTTCCCATAGTAAAATACTTCAGAATCTTTGGAAGCAAGTGCTACATCAAGAGGGATGAAGTAGTAGGCAAGTTTGATGCAAGAAGTGATGAAGGTATTTTCTTTGGTTACTCTACTAAAAGTAAAGCTTATAGATGTTTTAACTTGAGATTAAAGAAGATCATTGAAAGTGCTCATGTTAAGATTGATGAAAAGTTTATGGTTCAAGAAAAATATCATGATTACTCACCTATGATTGAAGAAGAACGCAGACCCTCCACTAGTGAGACAGTTGTTGAAGAGATGTTTGACAGCATTGATGTGTTATGCAATGACCTTGAGACAAGTGATGCAGAAACTCCAAAGGCCGATGAGACAGCATCACCTAAAGTTCCAAAGTTTACTTCTAGATGTCATTCTAAGGATGATATCATTAGAGATCAGAGAAGAAAAGTCACAACAAGATCAAAAGCTAAGAGTTCTGTAGGCAATGAAGCGGTATGTTTACTATCTCAAATTGAACCCTTAAGTGTTGAAGATGCATGCAATGATTCATATTGGCATGATGTTATGAAAGAAGAACTTGATCATATTATCAAGAATGATACTTGGGAACTGGTCCCAAGACCTAGTGATAAGAATGTGATTGGAACAAAGTGGATATTCAGAAAAAAGATGATGAAGATGGCACAGTAGTAAGGAATAAATCAAGATTGGTATGCAAGGGATATGCGCAAAGAGAAGGTATTGATTATTCAGACACTTTTGCACCAGTAAGAAGGTTAGAAGCTATCAAGTTGTTTTTATATTTTGCAACATTCAAAAACTTCAAAGTTTATTAGATGGATGTTAAATCAACATTCTTGAATGTAGAGATAAAAGAAGAAGCATACATTGAGAAGCCAAAAGGATTCACCCTATCAAATAGACCTGATATGGTATGCAAACTGAGGAAAGCCCTCTATGGACTTAAGTAAGCCCCCTAGAGCATGGTATGAGAGACTTGACGGATATCTAACAAAGATTGGATTCAAGAAAGGAGTAGGGGATTTTAATCTATTTATAAGAGAGACATCTGAAGGTCTACTACTTGTAGCTATATTTGTGGATGAAATTATCTTTAGAGGTAATGACAAACTTAGTGCTGAATTTTCTAAGGAGATGTAGAGTGAATTTGAGATGAGCATGACTAGACCTATCAAATATTTTTTGGGACTAAATGTGCAGCAGACAAAGAAAGGTATTTTCATTAATCAGTCCAAGTATGTGAAAGAGATATTGAAGAAATTCAAGATGGATAATTGCAAGCTAGTAGGAACACCTATGATAACTGGATGCAAGCTTAGAAAAGAAGATGATTCACCAGCAGTCGATACTACATTATACAAGTCTATGATTGGTAAACTCATATATCTTACTCAGACTAGACCTGATATTTCTAATGCAGTTGGCATAGTTGGAAGATTTATAGTAGAGCCTAAACAAAGTCACCTCATGGTAGTAAAGAGAATATTCAGATATTTGAAAGTCACTATAGACTATGGTCTATGGTATCCCAATTCAGAAAATGTTGAGCTTCATGTGTATATTGATACTGATTAGGTAGGATGCATTGATGATAGAAAGAGTACATCAAGAGGAGCAGTGTTTCTTGGTGACAGACTTTTCACTTGGACAAGAAAGAAACAAAATTGTATTTCTCAATCAATAGTAGAAGCAGAGTATGTTGCACCAACCCTAAATTGTTCTACAATTATTTGGATCAAGAAAATGGTAAAAGATTTTGGAATTCAGATTGATTATCTTATTGTTATTCATTGTGATAACACTAGCAATATCAATATGTCAAAGAACCCTATGATGCATGCAAATACAAAGCACATTGAGATCAAGTATAACTTCCTAAGAGAGAAAGTGGCAGAGAAAGAAGTCAAGTTGGACTATGTGAGTACTAAAGATCAGCTGGAAGACATATTCACAAAGCCCTTGTCAAAGGATACTTTTGAGTATCTCAGGGAGAAGTTGGGAGTAATTCCCTTCCCTGATTCTTCTTAGAAGAAAGAAGAAAAGGCATCAGTCCTCAGGGACTGATGGAAGGTTGACTACTCTACCTCAGGATCAGTACCAGTGATTAAAATGAATGGAAACCTTTTCCATTGATGTCAAAGGGGGAGTAATATACAGAGTCATGAAAAATAGAAGAAAAGGAGTAATATACTAAGGGGGAGTAGTATTCAGTTATGGACGCAGTTCAATTGAGGAAATGGAGAATATTGAAGAATATTGCAGCAGATGGAGGATTCATCTTTGGGGAAGTTTTGAAGAGGAAATGGAGAATGTTATAAAAAAAGAATTTCATTTGGCTTGATGGTGTTTTTCATTCCATATGTTGCCATAAATGCCAAAGGGGGAGATTGTTGGAGATTTGCCAGCAAGCCAGTACTGACTATATGTTTGTCATTGATGACAACATATGGTAAGTAGCATGTGTGGAAGACTTATGTAGTAAGCTTTCAATATATGTAGCATGGACATGTTATTAGCATGAGATCATGGGTGCAAAGGTTAACTATTAGTACAGATAATTATATAACAGCTTGTGTCAACAGTGTTCCTGACAGAGTTACATACAGTTTTCTATGTGTGATTGTCCGTATAGTTATCATGGAGCCTTGTGTGGTTGGATATGTGATGGAGACATGTTAGTGATGTTACACTCATGAACGCAGAGTTTGATGATCAGTAGAAGTGAAGTTATGCAGTCACTATTCACCAGTAGCAGTTTCTTGTGTGTGTTCAGAAGAGCCAAAAGAGAATATATTGGTTTTGTAGTTGCGCCTATCATTTTGGTATGTGCCCTTGGATTAGAGCTTGGAGAAGAGTTAGTAATGTTTGGTTAAGAGTGCATGAGGTAATTCATCTTGAGGAGAAAGATCCAGTCTTTTTGGTAGAGTTGACAGTGTGTAGTGTGCATCTACAATTATCTTATTAAACAGGTCCCAGAATGTGTTGCATGTTTAGTAGGGCTGAATAAATTATTATTGGAGTTTGTTATGACTTCTCTAATATGATTTTAAGGTGGTTCTAATAGGTTGAATTGATTATATCATTTAGAGGAAAGATATTTATAGGCAGTCATTTGTGATTGTTGTAGTGTGGTTCATGGTTGTTTGTGAAGAGAAGAGCAGAGTGTGCAAAGTGTTCAGCCATCAGAAGAAGGTCTATGTGACCAAGTAAATTATTTATGCTATACATTGGAACTGATCCAGATAGCAGGTCAAAGCGCAATTCACCAAGATCCAGATATAGTGTGTATCTATTAAACAAAAGGTTGTAGCCTTCACCCCTTTAAGCAGTGTGCTCTTGGACAGTGCATCCTCACCCCTAACAGGGTTAATTGTAAAAGACTCCTAATAGGGTCTGACCCTTGATCAGGTCTACTATACTAAATATATTGTAAAGAAACTCCTAATAGGGTTAAGGATCTTCTAACAAGGATCATAATACACTAGTGTAGAATATTAGTGGGTGTCAATTCCCACTGGGGTTTTTACCTATTTGAGTTTCCTCATAACCAAAATATTGGTGTTATGTTCAAGTGTTCTCTCATTATGTTTATGCTTAATGTTTAAGTATACTTAATTGGATAAAGAATTGAAACTTGTAGATAACTGATTCACCCCCCCCCCCCTCCCCCCCCCTCTTAGTTATCTCTTGGGACTATACCTAAAACTTATGAGAGGCATGTAGTGTTCTTGGTGTTCTTTTAATGTTTCCTAAGGAAATTTATAATCTTATGGAGGTCATGCATGTAGTCAAGAAAATATCACATTATGATCTAGAGGTTTATCATGGGAAATGGTTATTTAGGCATGTTTGTATTCACACATTCTCTTTTATTTCCTTCATTCTAGTAGTTGGCATTAACTTCTTTCTAGCAGTTGGCATTAACTTCTTTAGCTGGTGGTTTCTCTTAACCATGCTATACATCCACAATCTCGTATTTCATAAAGGTTCATATAGGTCATCAACGATTTCAAATGAATAATCTGATGTGTTTCTTCAGGTAGGAGTTCCTTTTCCTAGTTGTTTGTAAATAAATTTTTGGGTATGTTATAGGTTTCTCCATTTTTTCTTTTTTAAGCTCTTTGCTTTTGCCTAGTTCCCGTCAACCTTTTTGTAAGAAGCTCCCTATTTTACATTACTCCTTGACTATGTAGCCCAATAGAAAAAGCACTATTTTTTTTTTAGAGTTATAGGATTCTTCTCATCCTTCTAGTCCCCATCCCCAAACAAAGCTTGTTATTACCCAAAAATTTAAAAGAATTTGTCTCTTTCCTTTTTAAAATTTAAATTCTCCCACTTGGCTTAACTCTGTGTTTTTTACCCCATTGCCTCTACTAAGCACTTGGTCAGTTTGACTTTCTAAGTGCCCACACTTAACTTTCACTCAACCAAAGTTTAGAAATTCCTTGACTTCACCAACTGTTGTAACCCCTAACTATCAAATGGTCAGGTGAAATCTCAAGCTACTTAACCTTCATTATAGTTTGAGGTATTAAACGAGCCCCCAATGATTCACTATTTGGCATCCACCACACAAAATCTATATTGTCAGTGAGTCAGGATAGAAATCAAACCTTGGTTTTTCCTACTAAATATTTAATTCCCACCACCTTCCAACTCTCCAATTATATTGTGTGGCACACCATTCAAGACATAATCTTTGCAAATCCTAGGAAAGTAAAAATCTTAAATGGTAAGCATAATGAAACAAATTTAATCAGGTGGAAAAATGATTTTTAATAGATAAAAAGTTATTATTATTTATCATTGAGATTAAATGATCTTAAAATCTAACTACAAAGAAAGGTGGTGCCATTTTTTAGCTCAATTTTCAATATCAAAAGGATTTTTATCAAGATGGAGCTTCCTACAAATAATGAAATGAGAAATAAAGAAATAATGAGAAATAAAGAATGAATGCCTATCATGCAACCTCTCCTAAATTAGGCAGAGGTATAACAAATTGATATCATCTCCTATCTATGGTCAGTTGCATTGAAGGGTAAAACTAGCTATGCTAAATATTGCAAGGTAACCTTTGTCCTCGAGGAAGAAGAAGAGTGTTCTGAACTTCACAAAATTTTCATGGAAATACATCAGAAGCAGATAGAGACCTTGCACCTAGGGAACTTAGATTTTTCTAATTTAGAATGCATACAATCTTTTGTAATAGTAGTAGTAATAGTCATTTTTTAGTGCTAAAATCATTTTCAATCCAAGATCCTTTCTTGATACCGATCACTTTTAATGACTATTATTTTAATGAATGGCATCTTTTGTGTGTGTGTGTGTGTGTGTGTGTGTGTGTGTATGCTTTTTAAAAGGTTAAAGGAGAGGAGAAAAATGGTAAATAAAATAGCTCTATAAAGAAATTCTGGGATATGACCAATATTGGTAGAAAAATAAATCAGCCATTGTGTCATTTTGTTTTAAGCATATTTTTAAAAGGAAATATTTAAATCAAAACTCTCTATTTTCTATATATTTTTTATTGTGAATTAAACTTTGATTTATTATAGTTTTTCTCATGGTATTTCCCTATCTTATTTGGTTATCAGTGCTTTTGGTTTTGGAAACTTTGTGTTCTAGATTGCTTATCCATTTGATGTTGAAAATATCCAATCTCTTTATTTTCTATACTCTATGTACATGAATGAGATTTGTATCATTTTATCTTTCCTTTATCCCATATCTAAATCTCTTTCACATATGTGTCATGGTTATATATGGATATTAGTTTTCCCTTCCTACTTTCTTGTCAAAAGAATACCCTACAAAACCCAATTACAGACTAGTACAAAAATAGTAATATATGACTGAATAAACTACTAAAAATTACACATAAATGATTAGTTTAGGTTACGTGCCATTAGCAATTTATTGCCAGTCATTTATCTCATGGCCAAATTTATAACTAAACTATTTTTTCATTTATTTGGTCATTGATTTAGTCATTGATTTAATCATTTATTTAGTTGTTAATTTAGTCATTGATTGTTATTAAATGGTCATTTATTTAGTCATGGTAGTGATATATTTAGTCATTAATTTAGTCATTGATTTAGTCATTACTTTAATTATTTATTCAGTCATTAATTAGTCATTAATTTAGTCATATGTTTAGTCCTTAATTTAGTCATATATTTAATCATTAATTTAGTCATATTATGGCTCGATGGAATCGAACCACCATCCTCCTACTTATAAAGCAGGTACTTTTCCATTGAGCTAATATCCTTTAGAGAATAGTCATACCATGTATACTAGTATTATTCATTAAATAGGATTTTAAATTTTCCCATCTATAGTTCAAGGGTAGCAAACCCTAAGGGGAGGATGACTAGTGATACTCTAAACTCAATGGTGAAGTTATTAAATATGCAATATAAGGATGAAGCTAATGATTCCATTGGAAAATCCATAATGTGTGACTCGTTCCCCTTATTATAATAAGGTTGTAACACCAAAAAAGAAAGACCTTCATTTGTGCTTGTTCAAGGGAGACAAAATTAAAACTAGCAATTTTGGATAACAATTCATCTATTGTTTAATTTTTTTAAATTCTTATGTTGCTGAGTGGAACTAATTTACTTGTAGCTTCATTCAATATATTAATGTGAACATACTTACCTCTAGGAAAGAAAAAACCTTTTCTAGCATCCTCCCTTTGCCAACATTCTACCACCTTTTCCAGCATTCTCCCTGCTTGTGCCAAAATGGGATCTCTGGAATGAGGTATGGATATCCATGAAAGAATAGTGGAAGGTGGATTTTTTTAGACACTATAGTTGGAAATTCTCTTGTAGGCATGTATGAAAAATGTGTAAGCATAGATAAGGAATGTGAATTGTTTGACAGAATTCCTAAAAGAGATATCTGACCATTGATGTTCACAACAGCATTTCCAAATATAGTGTCTGGAAAATAGTTAATTGTTGTTCGCATGCATTGACAAAAAAAAGTTAAATACTTCTTACATTTATTAAGTCTACATAAGTAATTAAAAAATTATTTATATTTAAAAAAATATTTATTTTATTTATCTTGTTCATGAAAATGAAGATATACATGCAATTCTTTCAAGATCATTAAGCATAAAACTCAAAATTTAATTATTATAAGTAAAATTATGATGCATTAAACTAAATTTAAAGCTCAAACTATGAAAAATAGGAACCAATCAAGGAGGCCGAAATTGGAGTTCACCTGTATATTCACCTTTCCTTTGCTAGACATCATTTCTAAAAGCCAAAAGAGGGAGAAAGTCATTTTTGGTGTGAATTTTCAGATTTTGTAGAAAGATGTGGCGGCTTTTCCTTTGGTCCAAGAACATTGTCTTATCTTAGGATGTATTTGAAGAGCTGGGAGATAGTGTTATTATGTTGGAAGGTACTGTTAGATGTCAGGATGTAACCAGGGTTGGTAAGACCCCCTTTTTTTATGTAATGGGGTTTCGGTCTTTGGCAGTTTAGTTAGTTATGTTAGTTGTATGGTTCCCTTTTTTTTATAATATATTGTTGGCATTATGCTCTTCGTTAGTTTATCCAAAATGGTTTTTGTTTGAAAATTATTTTCTTGCTTAAATGCTCAGCTGAGGATATATATATATAACTCTTAAAAACGTACTCATTTGCTCCTCCCAATCCAAGCAATAATAATTTAATAAAATTTGATCATAAGACAACAAGTAAATTCATGTCAATTGATAAACTCTTTTCTACACCTTAAGGATCTCTTGTAAGTCCAATAAATCACATTTTTATATATTATTTGATTTTAAGCCATAATAAGGATATGTGACTTGTCGTGTAAGGTTTCAAGTGACATATAATGTCATTCATGTGAGTTTAACAACCCCCCATTTGATTCTAAGATCTGATTGCCACTAGTGTTGTTATTAGTTTCATTTCTAGTTATTATTTAGTATAATCAGAAGTAAACCTACATAAGTTATTTCAATTGAAGTCCCTTAATAGCCTACAAAACAAATATGCAAAATATAAAAAGAAAAAAGAATACTGAGGAGAATATATTTTACTTGGAAGTCTCTTAGACTTTATGAAAATGTGAAAGTAACACATTCACACTTTAACACAAATGGAAACATGAATAGTCAACTTTACAATGCAATCCAATAATTAATAGAATTCCTAAAGTAGAATTTGAATTAGCATGTGTAAAATAATAAAATCAAATATTCCTACTAATCAGAGAAATGAAAATGTGAAAGTAACATTTTCACAAGTAAACATACATTGAAGTATAAATAATCAAATTTACCTAGCAATCCAAGAGTTTCTGCAATTGTGAATGTGGCATATTCAAATTTAGCATGAAGAAGCATAAATGATCACTTTACCTATCAATACAATAGGCACAAACTTTACTCTATCTCCTTCCATCCCTGATTTCTCACTTAATTTTGATGAAAGTGAAGCTTCACAAACACAAAGGAATCGTACCTTAAGTGTGACAAATATGTTATCATGTAAGGTAATGATACTATGCACGAATCAAGCATATAAGATTGACAAAAAAGGGCATATGTATCACATAGAGTTGAATAGTATAGATTGAATTTAAAAATACAAAAATCCTCACCACATACTAATTTTCCACATGTTTTTCTCTTGGTTACAATATTTTTATCATATCAACAACAATAAGGAAAACCAAATGCTTATGAGTTGAACAAGTTGCAATCAAAAAATCTAATATAAGAAATATGGAATAATGAAGCTAAATTAATTAATAGTACTTTTAACTTCACTAAATTTATGTAGTCTCAAAGATAAAACTTGTTTGTTGAGTGGCAAGTCTAATCTGTACCTTCTGTGAATGAAATAGGTCTAATGATTTCAATAAGTTAAAGCATGTTGACTTTATGAACAAGTACAAAAATGAAAAAAATGATTGGATAAAGAACACAAAATTCATAGATAAGAAGCAAAAATATAAGAGCATTAAGATTAAAGAGAGGAGACTGGGTTATGTCAGTAGAAGGTCAATGAGACTAGCTAAAGCCCTTGAGGACCCTCCCTCTAGAGGAAAAAACTTTCTTATGGAGGAGGAAGAAATCATCTCCTCCCTATTGGAATTATGGAAAGATAAGTACTAAGAGGGGAGGGGTGAATTAGTACCCTTAAAAACTTTCAAGACTAAAACTTTTCAATTGTAGATCTCAATTATCGACTAAATCCATTGTTTGAAACATACATTCAAGTAACTAAAAATGTAAATTGCATGTAAAAAAAACAATAAATCATTCATGAAAAGTCATACACATGACACAGATATTTTGGTATTGTAGAAACCCTTGGAAAAAGCTAAAAATTGCACCACATTGAGGATGACACCCACAAATCTTCACTACTGTAGTAAATAAAGTATTCTTATTAAGGCTACAATTTGATCACTTCTATTGATCTTACCCTATTAGGAGTAACAACTAGATCGACTAGATCTACGGGCTAGTTAGAGGATTTAAACAACACAATACATGTGTGTACTCAGTTAAGAGATTTAAACAAGAACGGTTAAGTCCACTTTGTTAAGAGATTTCAATTCTACTGCAATTGTTAAAAGGTAACAGTAAATGTATCTGTAAATAATAACTTAATCTTGTCTAATTCAAATCTATAAAATATCAAATAGATATCACCTTATAGTGATGCATGTGGCCTTCTATTTTTCTCGATAGCCTTGTGTATGCTTTGTAAACCGAATCCTTCTTTCATAAACCTTTTGTCAAACCCTTTGTCTGATCTCCTGACGTCCTTAGTATGACTACTCCATGATTCTCCTTGCATAATGACATCATTACATATTTTATATAAAGCTAACTTGACCTAATTAGGGTTTACAACATCATAGAAAACCTAAGATCAACGGTGTAAGAAAATAACCTAGATCTAACATTACATAGGAATCATCACCAAATTAATGATTACATCTGTATTAAATTATGTCTTGATCTTGGTCAACTATTTTTTGATTGATGTAAACAATTTGCATATATCTTTGTGCCATTTTAGATTACTATGTCATTTCTTGCTTTACTCAGCAATCACTACATTCTCTATTCGGTAAATTATTGATCCTCGGTTCATATGAATGCTTAGTGATCAGTAGCTTGGTATTCGGTAATCATCTTCCGTTCAGTGAATCTACTTAGTGAAAACATATATTCGATTAACTTAGAGTTCTTCCTTGTGACTTTCTTAGTGTGAAGGCTTTGTATGGTTTACTGATTGTCTTGTTTGTCTCCTTTATCGACCTTTACCGACTGAATAACTGATTGATACTAATGACAATCCATTAATGGTCAAAATAGGAGTAACATTCTCCCCCTTTGGTATTAGTATCAAAACCTTATGTATATGTACTAACTATCAAAGCAAATATATACAGACTCAAAAATATACTGACTCCCACTTTGTGCATGCTCTCGGTGTAAAGTACATAATGGCATATATATATATATATATATATATATAGACTTTCCCCCTTTTTGAAACAATGCCAAATAGAAATAATGTACTTACAGCTTATAAAAAATGTGCTGGTGAGTTTTTTTGAGTGAATCCAAGAGGTTTTCACATTCCTCCTTCAGTTTTTCAAGAGCAATGTGCTCTAAACCAACCTGTGCATGCATGTCAAAAATGTTTTCAAGTGTATAAATCTTGGGGGTGGCAACTAAAGCTTTTTCCTTATTTACATGATGCTCCATGATCTTCAGATGTGGAAGCCGGTCAACTTGAAGCTCAATGAATTGATCACTTATAGCATCTTCTTGCTTCCTAAATTCTTTTCTCAACCACCTAAGTTCTTGAACTTTGGAAATATGCTTATGAAAAGTTGTTGGCCTAGGGTTAACTCATGAAGCTATGTCCCACTTTTAGGGACGAAGGAAATCATGAAATCATCAACCAAAAAAATTTTCCCACCTTCTTGCGAAGTAAATACTTCACCTGAAGTCCTCAGGATACTTCGCACGAAGACCCCTGAATGGCTTCGTGTGAAGTATATACTTCTACGAAGCCATTTAGGGCCAGATTTCTTATAAATTTTTGGCGTTTCATTTTTTTAAGTATCATTTTCACCGTAGTGATTTGTGGACCCCTAGGCTTGGAGTGAACTATGTCACCACTCCAGCACACCAGCGTCTCCCGAGCTTCGTTGACCTCTTTAGTTTCCTAGCAGTATCAGGTACACACATTTTTCTCATTTTTTATTATAAATAATATGTTTTGTATTTATTTTAACTAGTTATTTGTTTTAAATAATTTATAATTTGTATAAATGTTAGAAATTTGTAATATGTTAGAAATTAATAATAGAATGTTAGAAAATCGTAATTAAATATTGGAAAATAATAGAAATATTAGAAATCATAGTATATAAATTTTATAATATGTTAGAAAATGTTAGAAAATCGTAGTAGTTTGTTAGCACCTGTTAGAAAATATTTATAACACATTAGAAACCATAGTAGAAATGTTAGAAAATGTTAGAAACATTAAGATTGGAGTTAGAAAATGCTAAATTTTAAGTTTAAAGTTGTAATTATTAAGAATTTCTCTCTCTCTCTCTCTCTCTCTCTCTCACATGTATGTACACGCATTTTTAGTAAACTTATTAAAGTTAGCTATTTGTTTTATTTATAATTTTTAGTTTGTAAAAATCTTAGAAAATTGTAGTTCAATTTTTGAAAATGATCTAGTAGTATGTTAGAAAACATTAAAAAATTGTAGTACAATAAGTTTCTAGGACCCTTATTCCTCTCTGACAACATATTAAGACACTTAGGATCCTTTATGAATCTCAAGATCGTATAATACATATTAGGACATCTTACTTGACACATAGGACCCCTTAAGACCCATACGAACCATTATTATATATTAAAATATCCTATGACACATTCATCTATCTTAGCTTCTGTTAATACATATGTGAACCCATTGTTTCCCGCGAGAACCCTTAAGACATACTAGTATCAATTAATGTCACATAAGATACCTTAAACCAAGTTTATCGTGCGTCTATGACCCATTAACATTGTTGGAACATTATACATCCCTTATGACATTTTAAGACATCTATGACCCATTCAGATCATCAAGACCCATTAACATATCTTAGGTTGTCTTAGGACACATTTATGTACATCTTAGATTTAATTAATATCATACAAGGATCATCCACTAATGAAATGTAGGACCACTTAGGACCTCTTATGTTACCCCCGACCCCTTAAGATGTAGTCTAGGACCATTATACATCCCTTATGATATTTTAAGAAAGACATATATATGACCTATTCGGATCCTGAAGACCCATTATATGTATACGAGGATCCATTAATGTAACCTAGGACCCCTTAGGACCTTTTATGTTACCCACGACCCCTTAAGACAATCAAGGACCACTTATGTTACCCATGACCCCTTAAGAAACTCTAGGTCATATCAGGTCCTAATAGGTCACATTAGGTCATATTAGGAAATAAGGTACATGTCTAAGTCATTTCTCTACTTAAATACCTAACTAGACTTATTAGGACCAAGTAGACCTAACTAGGACCTATTAGGATCAATTAGACAGGTATTAGGTCTTTAACCAACATTAGTCTAACCAATTAGATGTATTAGGACCTATTAGGTCCAAATAGACCTAACTAAACCTATCTAGACCTGTTATGACAAATTAGATAGGTAACTAGACCAATTAGGACCTATTATGACCAAAATTTAGGACTTATTAGACTAAACTAGACCTAACTGTACCAAGACCAATTAGGACCTAATAGGCACAAAATTTAGGACCTAATTATCTACCTAATTAGACCCAATTAGACCTATGAAAACTAATTAGGACCTAATTAGACTCCTTAGGACCTCTTATGTTACCTACAACCCCTCAAGACAATCAAGGACCACTTACATTACCCACGACCCCTTAAGACACTCTAGGTCATATTACCTATCCTAATAGGTCACATTAGGTCATATTAGGAAATAAGGTATACAAATCTAAGTTGTTTCTCTATTTATAGACCTAACTAGACCTATTAGGACCAAGTAGACCTAACTAGGACCTATTAGGATCAATTAGATAGGTATTAGGTCTTTAACCAACATTAGTCTAACCAATTAGATGTATTAGGACCTATTAGGTCCAAATAGACCTAACTAAACCTATCTAGACCTATTATGACCAATTAGACAAGTAACTAGACCAATTAGGACCTATTACGACCAAAATTTAGGACCTATTAGAGTTAACTAGACCTAACTGTATCAGGACCAATTATGACTCAATTAGAATCAATTAGAACTAGTTAGGACCTAATTAGACTCAATTAGAATCAATTATGACTCAATTAGAACTAGTTAGGAGGTCTAATTAGACTCAATTAGAACCAATTATGACTCTAGGACCACTTATGTTACCCACGACCCCTTAAGACAGTTTGGGACCACTTATATTACCCACGATCCCTTAAGACACTCTACATGACTCTTATCTATGTATGTTATGATAGGTAATTAGGATAGGTAATATGAACCATTGATGTCTTATCTATACCTTAGGACCTCTTATGTTACCCACGACCCCTTAAGACACTCCATGACTCTTATCTATATCTTAGGACCTCTTATGTGACCTACGACCCCTTAAGACAATCAAGGACCACTTACATTACCCATGACCCCTTAAGACACTCTAGGTCATATTACCTATCCTAATAGGTCATATTAGGAAATAAGGTATATAAATCTAAGTTGTTTCTCTACTTATAGACCTAACTAGACCTATTAGGACCAAGTAGACCTAACTAGGACCTATTAGGACCAATTAGATAGGTATTAGGTCCTTAACCAACATTAGTCTAACCAATTAGATGTATTAGGACCTATTAGGACTCTTAAGACCTAATAATACCTAACTAGACCTATTAGGACTCTTAAGACCTAATAAGACCACTTATGTTACCCATGACTCCTTAAGACACGAGCTATGACCACTTATGTTACCTATGACCCCTTATGTAAATGCATTTTTAGTAAATATTAAATTTAGTCATATGACCCATTGATGTACATACTAGGATGTCCTATGACCCATTAATGTCTTATCTATACCTTAGGACCACTTATTTGTTTCCATTTTACATGTAGTTGTAATGTTGTAATCAAGTACTTAATTATTAACACTTAGCTCTTTCACATGTGATGTATCTAGATGGCCACTCAAGGTGCACCTCAGACTCCTAACATTGATACTATTTTTCACATGGCCAACACAGAGATAGCTAGACTTAGACAAGCTATCAGTAAATCTACTGGAGATGGTATATATAAAGACACATGTGCTACTATACTGACTAGTTTGGAGTCTATGACTAGTAGATTGAGGGCTCACTCTTCATTTACACCTTAAGTAGTTGAGGCCATTTTTTGGGAGTTGAGGGAGGATATCTCGAGTGATGTTTCCTCCATGATGGTTCAGAGCCTCGTCTCAAAGGAAACCATCAAACGAGAGATGTTCCCACATTATGAGAGGTATAGAGTGGTGAGGGCTTATTAGGTCACACAATGTGTGATCCCTCAGATTGCTTGTATGATATACTCTAGACATCTTGTAGCCCATGGTTGTTATCCAAATAACGACCAAATTCCATTATACTTTGCACAGTAGTTGTACGCTAAGTTCCATTTGGGACTCAGGGTCAACTATTTTGATATCCCAGCATTTTATGGTCAGGGGCAGGGTAGGGTTGCAGACCACCCTTAGTATCATAGGGCTAATCGAGTTGTGCAGCCTCATAGACTGGTAGTTGGAGAGAGGAGTCTGGTAGTGACACCGGCAATGGCTGCTACTGTAGATAGAGTCATCATTGCTTCTCAGAGGGGAGTTCTGGATAGCATAGGATAGATTGCTTCTACAGCCACATTGATCAATTCAAATTCAGTGGGCAGATACATTTTCACTAGACTGAGTAGAGCCATATCATCTTCTGAGGCTTCATCTAGTAGTACTGCAGGTGTGAGTGATGAGACATATAGAGCTGATGGTCTTCCTATGCCTAGAGAGATATGAGCATTGTCAGGTTATCAAAGTACTTTAGATATGGCCCTTTACTTTTTGGAGGATCTCGTGTAGGCCTATTCTCATATTGCTGACACGTAGAGGATCCCTATACATTTAGTCAGGGATTACATTGCACTTACATGGGGTCCTATAGTTCCACTGACACAAGACGCGCCATCTACTAGTTAGGCACAACATAGTGTAGAGCACCGTGCACAGGATAGTGCAGAGCACCGTGCACCCACAAATCACTCTACAACTGCAGATCCAGGTATAGAGATTGGAGATGTACGCATCACCAGTGAGGGCGTAGACACTTTTGATGAACATTTGCATGGGTTGGGTCATGTGGATGTTGCCACTAATGGAAGGTCATTTATGGATATGTTATTTCATCCACATGGTTCAGATTCTACATCACTCCCCTCGCAACTAGTGTCACCCCTACAATCCTCATTACTATAGAGGTTCAGGACCTTAGGTGGTGTGGGTGATGTAGTATCAGTTGATGATACGATGGTGCAGCATGCTGATGATCCTCCTGCTCCTGAGACTTAGGTACATATAAAAATTTCTTTTCTTTTTTATTAGGAGTTTTATTGAATAATTAATTGTACCTGTATTAATGTTTGTTCAATGCATAATATTTTGTAGGCACAATTAGTAGAGCATGTTACCTCTAGTGTGGGTTTAGAGCATCTTCCACATGATGTGACACCTACTAGTGGTCAGGTAAGTTTTAGATATATATGTATGTACATGTTTATATTTCAAGTACTTTACATAATATATGTACTATGCACATGTATATAACCAACTATTGTAGACTAAATTTGTAGGGGTCAGTCGCTGCTTTTCCACTAGATGATACACCTACTAGTGGTCAAGTAAGTTTTAAAAATATGTAAGTTTAAATATGCATTTATAATATTTTAATTATTTTAGATTATTATCATATATACATGCATTTATATTCATAGGGATCAGTTGCTATCTCAGAGACAGAGGATGCTCATGGCAGTCACTCAAAGGGTCGCTATGTTCGTATGCACCTAGATGACTCCCTAGTTTAGGACATGTTGAACATATATTTTATTTGAGACTCGGTTTATGATTCGAGACATATGATTCAAGATGCATATTTGATTAGATGATATGATTAGATTATATGATATGAGACATATTTATTTGATTAGATGATATGATATGAGACACATTTATTTGATTAGAGACGTATATTTGATTAGATGATATGATTAGATTAGATTTGATGGTTTTATTCGATTAGATGATATGATTAGATTAGATGAATCTATGATTTTATTTGATTAGATGATATATGATCTATATGATTAGATTAGATAGTTTTATTTGATTAGATGATATGATTAGATTAGATGGTTTTATTCGATTAGATGATATGATTTTATTTGATTAGATGATATATGATTAGATTAGATGGTTTAATTCAATTAGATGATATGATTAGATTAGATTGTTTAATTCGATTAGATGATATGATTTTATTTGGTTAGATGATATATGATTAGATTAGATGGTTTTATTTGATTAGATGATATGATTTTATTTGATTAGATGATCTATATGATTAGATTAGATGGTTTTATTCAATTAGATTATATGATTTTATTTGATTAGATGATCTATGATTTTATTTGATTAGATGATATATGATTAGATTAGATGGTTTTATTTGATTATATGATATGATTTTATTTGATTAGATGATCTATGATTTTATTTGATTAGATGATTTATTTAGATGATATGATAACTAATTTCATCATTTTTTAGTGTCTTAAGGGGAGGTCTTAAGGGAATCTATAATTAATATCATAAAAGATAACTAGTTAATACATGTAACTAATGGATAATAACTATTCTAACTAATTCTAGAACTAACACATGTCATAATTAATATAACTAATTTCATCATTTTTTAGTGTCTTAAGGGGAGGTCATAAGGGGAGGTCTTAAGGGGATCTATAATTAATATCATAAAAGATAACTAGTTAATACATGTAACTAATGGATAATAACTATTCTAACTAATTCTAGAACTAACACATGTCATAAGTAATATAACCAATTTCATCATTTTTTAGTGTCTTAAGGGGAGGTCTTAAGGGGATCTATAATTAATATCATAAAAGATAACTAGTTAATACATGTAACTAATGGATAATAACTATTCTAACTAATTCTAGAACTAACACATGTCACAATTAATATAACTAATTTCAAGCATACATAAAATCTTTAACTAACATGAAATATATAAAAATCATTGAATAATCAAAGTATATGTATAAAATTCTATATATTAAAACCATTGAACCATCAAATAGGTTCATCATATATCAACAAATTATAGTCTACCATATGTTTAAATATATAAACAAAGTATAATGAAATTTAATCTAGAGATATCAAATAGGTCCTAACACAAGAAATAAGTATACATGTATTATACTTTTTAGACCAACTCAAGTGGTTCAGACCTTTCATGGAGAACTTGTAATATTCTCTCATGATCCTCACTATCTAGTCTCCACTTACGACGTCCACGTTGAGATTTAACTGTATGGAGACAAATGAATGTGGCAACAACTAGGTGACTATATTGGAACACCTTATTGTTTGGTTTGTAATCAACAAAGTGAATACCATGTTGAATTACTTTGATTTGTTTGAAATATGTTCCCTCTAAAACAACTGAACCCGCAGGTCACAAATTTTAACAATATATAAATTTAAACAAATTCAATTTGAATTTTGTTAAATATATTGAGTTCAATATATTGATGTAAACCATATACAAACCTATGGGGAATAACATTCCATCACTTTCTTCAGGTTCATGTAAATTCATCCTCTCTGCAGTACAACGCAGTAAATAATAATCAACTCCTTCTACATTTCCACTCTCAACAATCACTACAAAGACATCTCCTGCACAATAAATTTTTATATATACGTGTGTGAGATCTTAAAATAAATACTTAGTTCAATTTATAGATCTATCTATATCTATGATCTATACATGCACCTCAGTGTACCATATAATGTGAAATATATATACTTACCAATTTTGACCAATCCCGAGATATGATCGTAATCAGTAGAAATCAAAGGAACATCATCAAAGTTTTCATCTT
Organism: Chamaecyparis obtusa; assembly: GCA_027943335.1. Classification (NCBI taxonomy): domain Eukaryota; kingdom Viridiplantae; phylum Streptophyta; class Pinopsida; order Cupressales; family Cupressaceae; genus Chamaecyparis; species Chamaecyparis obtusa. Next base: position 508,020 of record BSBK01008515.1, read on the forward strand.
CATCTCTATCAAATGTATCAGTAACAACTAGTGGCACTAGATTCCATGCGCCTACATATCCATGATCTTGATTGATACATTCCTCATAGTTGTCAGCAATGTAGTGACAACAAAAGCATGAGTAGTCTCTAGTGTTCAACATCCAATTGCGACAATTCATACTCATAACTGAATGCAAAGATCGCGTCTTTTCTATCCTATTGCAACCATGCATAATTTTTCTATCCACGCCTAAACAAATGCATATATAATACATTCTATATAACTCTAATTTGAATAAAAAATATCATTAAAATTTTAAACACTTTCAAATAATTAAAAAATGTGTGCATACCTTTTATCTCCCAAAATTTTCTATATGGCACCACCTCAGTCAATCCTGATGACGCGTCATTCTCATTTGGTGCGAAATGTGTCTTGCACCATTCAACCACATCATGTGCATTTTTTATATGCACTCCCTTATAATTCATTTGATACTTTTGTATAGCACATTTGATGCAAGCTTCGACATCATCATGTTCACCTTTTCCATGTCCACTCTCAAAGAAACTCCAAACATGTGGTATGTTTTCATTACGATGATATCTACATAGTGCATAAAATGGTCTTGATGATTTAAATTGTGCAGCACATCCATCTGACCAAACATAATGTTTATCAATTTTTATACCTCTTTCTTTCAAATTTGCAAAAAACATCTTGAAGCAGTGTTCCACATAATGAATGTCATGCTCTCTATCATCACTTATATAAAAATGATATTCCTTCTCGATGACCCATGCTTCAAATGTGCTCTGAATACCATCCAAATCTAATTGTGCATGTTGATAACACACATGTACCATAATAGTAATTTTCTCTGAAAAATAGCATTATGACTGAATTGCCTTTTGATGAACAAAAGAATAATTTTTTGCAAAATCAACAATTGATACAATAGTTCCAAGTGGGAAATTGTCTCTCAGTGTTTGAAATTGTTGTGCTTGCCACTTTGCAAAAAAAGCATGATGAATGTAGGGTTGAATCAATTTTTTAAATTTTTCCATAAATACTCCAACATTTATCTCTTCTTCAACATATTCTAACCTTTTAGATTCTTTCCCAAATTTTGTTTCATTCTTTACATATTTGTAACTCTTGCAATTTACCATCTTTGTTACATCAATATTTTCAATTTTCAAAGGAAAAAGAGACAAATCGGCACATGTTTGGCATATTCCTTTTATGCAATTTATTTGTCTAGCTACATCATCTCTTTTGTCACATAAAATGGATGAGATGAACTCACTTTGTCTAGTAGGAGGAGCCTTTTCAAAACCATAAGTGTCTTCTACAAACTTTCAAAAAACTTGATAGTGGAGATCAAATTCAATATGATAACGACAACAACAAGTTTCAAACACTTTTTTTGTCCTAATATAATATGGCTTCAATCTTCCAAACAATGTTTGCCCAATCTTTATATTAGGATTTGAACTACAAAATGACACATACATTTCATGTTGTTTTGTGTCCAACCAATGTTTCGTATGATATTCATATTGATTAGCTAAAATTCTATGTCTGATAACATCTCTAGTGTTTGATGAAGGATGTGTATTATCATTCCAAAATAATGTGATCAAATTTTTTGTTCCTTCATCAATCCTATTAGAACAAGGAGCTCTACACATGATTGCGCAATTGCCTTCCCAGGTGCTATCATCCAAAAGTATTCTCTTATTAACATATTGTGATATTGTTTTCCTATTAAAACCAATGTGAGATGAAACTGAAGATATCTATCTTTTTCATCCCACAGCGTTACCTACAATAGATGTCAACATAAATTTTCTTTTAATGGACTTATCTATAGTTTGAGATCACTTCCCTAGCTGGTTCAAACCTTTCTTAAGATTTTCAATCATATCAGTTTGCGTGTCAACAAATTTTCTCTTCTTTGATGATGTGTCTATACCCAATAATTTTAATGCCCCTTCCAACTTTTTTTCTATAATTATAAGTGAAAGCGATTGAGCTTGTTCAAGTGTTTCAAAATTATCAAATTTACCCAATATTTCTCTTGCTATCATTTTCATTGATCTCTTCTTAGCAAGACTTAATTGTTGAACATTAGCAAGTGATCTCAAAGTGTCCACATTCATTGTAAGTAAATGATCTAAGTTTCTATAACTAATATTTTTTTTACACTTTGAGCTAAATTTAAAAGTTCATCCATACTAGTAGGAGCACGTGATGTTGACCCTTCTCCAACATCAATTGTTTGAGCCTCTCTAGGGAGTAATTTTGAGCCTTCTTCAATGTGCAATTCTTCGACTTGACTTGACCCTCCTACTTCAGCTTCTCTTTCAGCTTCTCTAGTTTTATGATAATATGTCAATGCAGCTTCATGATTTCTTTGTTCAGTACCGGGTGACCTTTTTCTAGAAGATTTACTTTGTCTTCCCTTCTTGTTCCCCATTTCTTCGAGCTCCAAAAAATGTCTTCCACAAGATCGTCCACAAAAATTCCTTCTTCAAAAAATGCCTTCAATAATAGAAAATTTGAATTTATTAATTGCAATTTGATGTAAAATAGAAATGAAAAATTTTACTTTTATACCATTTTAAAAAAAATTTTAAAAAAAAATTTACTGGTCGACTAGGGTACTTCGTATGAAGTACCCCTAGGAAAAATCCCAGCCATGGCTTTTGGCTAGAATTTTCACTCAAGAGGCTTCATGCGAGGGTTCTTCACATGAAGCCCCCTGGGTGGCTTCGTGCAATGACACTCTTCGCACGAAGCCACAAAAAAAAAAAATTGCCCTCAAAAAATAGCTCAACTACAGAAAAATGGTCTTCTGGGGCGTGAAACAAGGACTAAACAAGATGATTTTTTCAAAAAAATGAAGTCAAAAGATGCTATTTGGAACAAGATTTCTAATGAATATAATTTTAATACATATTGAGTTCATTATCACTTTTAAATATTACTTTAACTAAACATAGGTTGTTTGGTCATTCAACAACCTGTCTTTTCACGACTTCAGGAAAAATACTAAATGATAAAGAATAAATTATGAAAAATATGTAGGAAAAGCGTATTTGTGTTACCTTTCTATTAAAATTATTTTTAAAAAAATCCAATATACACAGATCAAGTTAGACCGATCCAAGTGACCTTATGTCTAGATTACAGTTACTGTTACTTTAAAACTTAATAAACTATGAAATATTGATCCAAAATGAATAAAACCAATTTCATCCTTTAGATATTGAAGTTAAAAATATAATCTCAAAAGAATTACATCATTATCATATTTTTAAAAAAAAGTTATGCTGATCCAAGTGACAGTACCTCCTTAAAAACATAGTTTTTTCATGCAAACCACTTTTAGAAGGAGAAGGAAAAATGAATTTAAATGATTTTTTTTATAAATATATTTAAAAACTAGAAACAAAAATCTAAAAGACTCTATCTTACATCATCTTCAAATTCCTAATAGTTTTGTAGCAACAGGTGTTCAAAAGTGAAGTTTTTTCTCAAAATGGTGATCTTTGTGTCAAAGTTGGCCAAAAAGTGGGACACACTATTGTGGGAGCACCCCCTGGTTAGAGAATTATTTGCACCGACCTTGATTTCTTCATCCAATTTCTTTAGCTTTTCACTAACCTCGGTAGTGAATTGGTCTATAGTGCATAACTTAAACAAAATTTGAATTATTCTCTGTATTACCTTCTCTAGCTTGGTAATTACCTTTGAGAGCTTAACCTTATTAATTGTCACTTCCTGGCTTATTTTCTCTACCAATTTAAATTGAATCTTTGCTTCTGCTTGTTCCTCCATTCTTTTCTCTGTATCCACATCAAGGAAATCTATGTAACTGGTTAGACTTGCAAGTTGGTCAATGATGGGATTTACCTCATCAACATTGACGTTAGGAACTACTTGCAATTAAATGTCTCTAACATCCTCCAAAATTTGTTTAATTTTATTTTCCTTTTTCAAATTCTCTCGTGCAGCCTTCCTTGTGCACAATTCACCAAATCTTCTTAGTGCATCAAGGTCTAGTGTCCTTAGATCGCATTCAGGTATCTCAATCACCTCATCAAGTGTGACAAGACCCTTACCATGTTTCTTTTTCTTCTTCTCTTGTGTAGGTGATTTTGTATAAGGAACTAGAGCGTGAGTCTCCAGATTTATCTTTTCAATCTTGGTTCACGCACTTTCTTCCTTGGGTTGCCTGATGACTTGTGTCTCGGTAGCTTATCCTTGGATGTCTGTAATGGTGTTATATGTTTTTGATTCTACCAGTTTATTTTATTTCAGTGCTTGAGTTTCTACCTCTATATGCTCAGGCTCATTGGGAATATTTTGCTCAGTCATATCCTATCCCGAGAGCTCTTGTTGATTCTACTGGTTTATTTTATTTCAGTTCTTGAGTTTTTGCCTCTGTATACTCAGGCTCATTGGTAGTGTTATGCTCAGTTGTATCATGTCCCTTAGGTATATCTTTTGGTTTCTCAAGGGTTGAGCCTTCAGGTTCCTTTTGTGTGAATGTGTCAACTACTTGTACCAAAATTGGTAGATCACCCAGAATTTCACTTGTTGTTGCCTCATCAAGTATATTTTCATTTTTTGCATCTACAATAGTGTTTATGTCTTCATCATTGTTGATGTCAATAGGATCTCTATTTTTTATGTCTTCAATTAATGCATCATATGTCTTTGGTGTGACTAACTTCTCGGGAGCATCCTTGTATTCTTCTCTATATCCGGCTAGATAGAAATATATAGTAGTTATTTCATATGTTACCTCATTGTCTAATAGATCAATGGGCTCCTTGGTGGCTAGATCGACATCATCCAAGTGAATTCCCTTACCTTTATTCTTATTGTTTTTCTTGGGAATTATAGCATATTCTAGTTTATCTTCTTCTGCTTAGGCTTGTAGAATTGTAGTCCATAGAACATTACTCTTCTCAACAACCTCTTCAAGGTTTCCTACCAAAATGTTGAGAGATCTTCCCTTCAATAAAAATCTCATGGAGTATTGTTTCATCATTTCTTCTATCTTGGGAACTGATAGAGTAGGCATAGCCAATATCAGTGAATGTTCCCTCATCTTCTTTTCGGTGTGTAAGGCATAAGTCCACCTTGCTAACACTTTCTCATAAAATTCCTTAGGAACATAATTAGAAAATTTAACATGTACCTTCTAAAATTTGATCATCATCTATATGATGGCCTCTTCAATTTTTTTTAGATCCTTCCAGTAGTCATATATACATACCAATTTAATTTGGGGTTACCTAGACAACTAGTTTCCTTTATAGTTTCCACTAATTCATCAATCGACTTACTTTTATTCACAACTACTTTTAATTTATCTTGATTTTCTTCTTCATCATCTTCATCAACATCATCCTTTTCTCTTATCAACCTTCTCCTCTTTTTAGGTTGCTTGGAGGTGGCTTGAGGACCTCTCTTTTTCATTTGATATGTTTTTGCAGGAGTTGGCCTTGAGATTTTTACTAATCTTTTCTTCAAGGGTGGAGAAGTTGTTGGACTAACCACCAATGTCTCCCTTCAGGATTTGTGACATGGTTTAATAGCCTCTTGTGTTCTATAATTCTAGTGGTTGTATCAGGCATTAACAGGTTGATCTTTTGGTGCAACGACAACTACTACTTGTAACAAGTGGTATCAGAGCTTGGTCACAGGTTCGAATCCCCTTGGGTGACACTGAGGGGGGGATTGTTGGACTAACTACCAATGTCTCCCTTTATGATTTTTGACATTGTTTAACAGCCTCCTATGTTCTATAATTCTAGTGGTTGTATCGGGCATTAACAGGTCGATCTTTTGGTGCAACGGTAACTACTACTTGTACCAAAAGTTGTTGAGGACCTCTTGCTTGCTCGAGTAGGTGCTTTTGCTTGTTTTCTCTTCCCTGTGGCTTTGACCGATGTAGATTGAATATCTTTGTCAGACTCAATCTCCTCCTCATCATTTTCACTATTACCTATCAATAACTATTCCGCAGTTGCCTCTTCAATCAAAATATCCTCAGATGCCTCTTCTTCTACTTCATCACCAAATTGTTTCACCAATGTGTCCATCATCTTCTTTGATTTCCTTCTCACCTTAACTTCGACTAGATCCATTTTGATTCTTAATTGGCCTCTTCATAGGTACCAAACCTAGTTTCTGTGGATCTTTGGGCTCAACTAATAATGCCTTTATTAACTTTGAAGCTCGGTCAATATCAAGTTCATAGTCCATAGGCGGTAACTAAGCAGTTCTTGGTTCAACCGTCTTGATCAAAGTGGTGTTGTTGTCCACTAAGAAATAGGTTTCATCCTTAAACTATTCAGCTAGGTGACCTGGTATCCTTCTTCTTTGGTGCATTCTATCTTTAAACTATTCAAAGTATACATCCATGATACTAACAAACACTAGTACATTTTGCACCATTTTTCTACCAAAATTTTTGACCATGAAATAAAAAGGTTTTGGTTGGTTGGATTATAGAAGGAAAACTTTCATTTTTTTTTTAATCCATGCCTGTGTTAGTCAAATTTTGACCACTACCCTATACATCAAAATTTTGACAAACACGGGTATAACTTAAAAAAAAAGAACTCATTTATAATTTCATTATCACCACGGTGAATTGTTTGAAGGGGCAGCACATGAAACCTCATCGGCCAAGGTGGATTTGGCACTGTGTACAAAGGTTGCAGTAGAATTCATTTCTCATTTGATCATTATCACCACAACAAATTTTTTCAAGGGGCAGCGCATGAAACCTCATCGACCAAGGTGGATTTGGCACTGTGTATAGGGTTTATAGTTTTTATCTAAACGTGGGCCTTGGATCTTCAAGCTTGGTTTTGGAAACTTGGCTTTTCCTCTCCTTATCAAATGGAAGCTCATTGAGGTAGGGTTTGTTTCGTTATCTCCTCTGCATTTTGATAGAATATATTGCATTTGATCATTTGATCGAATACCATCATGTATTTTGAGGGCACATCTTACTATGATATTCATTACTCCATGCTCTATTGTATCCATGGCATTGAGTTCATTTCTTTGGATGATTTTATTATGGCATTTTATGTGTTAGTGAACTAGGGCATCATGTTAATGTGTGTTGATTAGAGGGTGGTCCCACAAAAGTGTGTTCCACTTTTTTAGACATGCTGATTTTTGCTGAAATGACACATTTTTAATAAAATATGATGATTTAAGCCTTGAGAGGTTTCATTTAAAGGAATTAATTACAAATGGTTAGCTCAAAGCCTCTTAGATTAAAAAAACATTGATATAACATCTATACTCCTCATTCATACCTACAATGGAGTCTCCTTCGCACCTATTAAAATGCTGACAAAAAATCACTTCAACTTGAAGTTTTGGCACATCAAATGAATCTATTTTAACAACCTATCTATGTAGTATGATGCTATTTGGAACAAGTTTTCTAATAAATATAATTTTAATACATATTGAGTTCATTATCACTTTTAAATATTACTTTAACTAAACATAGGTTGTTTGGTCATTCAACAACCTGACATTTCAAGACTTTGGGAAAAATAGTAAATTACAAAAAAAAATTATAAAAAATATGTAGGAAAAGGGTATTTGTGTTACCTTTCTATTAAAAAAAGAAAAAATAAATTTCGATATACACAGATCAAGTTAGAGTGATCCAAGTGACCTTATGTCTAAATTAAAGTTACTGTCACTTTAGAACTTAATAAACTATGAAATATTGACTCAAAATGAATGAAATCAATTGCATCCCTTAGATATTGAAGTTAAAAATATAATCTCAAAAGAATTACATCGTTATCATATTTTAAAAAAAGGTTATATTGATCCAAGTTACCGTAACTCCTTAAAAACATAGTTTTTCACACAAACCATTTTTTGAAGGAGAAGAAAAAATGAATTTTAATTTTTTTTTGAAAAATATATTTAGAAACTAGAAAGAAAATTCTAAAAGACTCTAGTTTACATCATCTTCAAATTCCTAATAGTTTTGCTGCAACAGTTGTTTGAAAGTGAAGTTTTTTCTCAGAATGTTAATCTCTATGTCAAAGTTGGCCAAAAAGTGGGACACAGCTTTGTGGGACCACCCTAGATTCTCTAGTTACCCACGAGCTAGGGCATCCATTTATACAAGCTAGGGTATCATAGATTATTTCCTATCAATTATATGGTGCTGGTAAGTCTTTCCCAGCCTACACAATGGTTATTAATACCAATATGAATAGACATGGATGGCATCTTTTCATTATCGATTGATTGGCATCGTTTCATTATCTTAAATAGTGATATGAATAACCACTAATTAGTGGTTATCATAACACATTAACAATGTGTTACAATAACCATTAATTATTGGTTATCATGTGATCAAGTAATCAACTAAGTCAATCTTAACAGTGACTACATAATATATATAATGTGACTACATAATATATTAACAGTGAGTGGTTAATTACCCTATTCCAAAGCTCCCATTTTGGCACAGGTAGGGAGGATGCTGGAAAAGGTTTTGGAATTTAGCTTTACACCTGCCATTTGTATTTGCTTGAAAATTTCTAAATCCTTTTCAAAAAATCCATTTTGTACATATCCGGTAATCATGGCATTCTATGATACCACATGTCTTTGATGCATTTTGTCAAAGAGTTCACATTCCATGTCTATAGTTCTACACTTTGCATACATGTCTACCAAGGTAGTTGCAACTACAACATCTGACAAAATTTCTTTATCTTTTATGCTTTGATAAAAAGGTTTGATATTTTTGCTCCTCTATGTTACAATGATGTTTATTTATTTGGTTATAGTAAAGGGAGAGAAATTCTTGGATCCCTCCCCCATCAAGCATGTGGCTTGTCACTCTATGTTATTTCCTTCTAAATTTTTTTATCGTTACTATGCGAAGAGTACAAATATGTATTTGGTAACATTGAAGGATGAGAAAAATGGATTTAAGAAGAGTGCGGTTGCTAAATGCCATATGGATACTAAACCTTATCCCACTGAAAGCTTGGTGCTACTTGGCCTCAATCTAAAACTAGGAGAGGGCGAATTTTGTCACTAGGTATCTAGCGATACACTTCTTTTTATCGAGAAGGTATGAATATCAAGTGATAATACTATCCAATTTGAATAAAGTAGCTTAGGAAATCCTTGATATAAGATCACAAGAGCAAGAAAGAAATAGCTTCAACTTATGTGTCTATAATGTCTATTATTCTCAAATAGGAACTTTGAAATCCTATGATATAAGATCACAAGAGAAAGGATGAGATTGGATTTCGCTTATTTCAATAATATCTATTGTTTTCAAATAGGATCTTGGAAAGCCTTCTTATAATCGAAGGATGAGATTGGCTTCAACCTATCTTAATAATATCTATTAATTGTTGCTCACTATTTTCTTCATTGGTGTTTCATTTTTACAATTAAATGAAGATTGACCTATTACTATGCTTAATTTTTAAGAATTGATGATTTTATAAGATTAAATGCATGAAATTGCCATGGATGTATCAATAACCTGATACCTCAAGTACTTATAATCAGTATGCCTGACAAAAAAAGACTCAGTAGTAATAGCATAAGGTTGCACATCCACATCCACATCTGTTTGCATGATTAAACTATTTAATTTATAGGATACCCAATCAACATTATCATTTTCTTCTTTTATTCATTCATTTGGAGTTGTATTTAGAGGTAGATATTTGTTTCTGATTTCATATTTATCTGTTACGTATGCTATTTAATGCAGAAAAATAGAATCATTCATGAATTTAGAAAGAAAGAAGAAGATTTGCTAACTAATTCTGAGGATTAATATAAAATGTATTTCTATAACAAGGCTTCAGAATAATATAGACTAATGTAAAATAGATTTCCATAAAAAGACTTTATAATAATAAATTTTATATCAGATGTGGATGTGGATGTGCAACCTATATAAGTCATCATCATCTTTATTATTTTTTGTAGCAAATACATTTGAAGCACTAGCAGAAGCACCATCAGGGTTATCTGGAAATCAAAATTCAAAACCAAAGCCTCGAGATTTTTGTAGTGTTTGTGAAAAGGCTTGATACTTCTGAATATTAGCATCACTGACACTTCTTCAATCATATTTCATCGACTCCTCAAAATGAGAAGCCTTTATTTCAGCTACCTCATCACTATCATCCTCATCCATTACCTCGGGGTTCTCACTTCTTTTTCTTTCATGTTCAATATCCTGTAAAAGTGTAGAGGAAAGAGAACATGACAAATTATCTTTAGATGATGTTTGAGTTCCTACACCACCGCTTTGATGTTGATATTCATTGTGTTTCTTTATATTAGAGATTACTTATTGTGATCCTTTGTGCTTGTTTTCATGTATTCATGATGAAAATATAAACCTTGTTAACTTTCAAAACATGAAAACAACAAACCTGTTCTTTGAGGGCTCAATGTCAAAGATGCCTTTTATGTTCTGTCTAATGACAATTCTTGTCATTTGTTGTTTTAGTTTACCTTATTTTGAAATATTGCATTTTTTTACTTCATGATATTGTAAAATACTATTTTGATTACTACAGCTATGTATTGAAGCACCTTGCTATCCTATACTTTGGAATTATTTAATACATTGATGACTATTTGGAAAGTATTTGGTGGCACTAAAATACAAATCATTTGTGTCACTGTTTCTTTTCTCTATGATTGATTATAAATATCATGGTGTTTTATGGCACTTTCATTAATTGTATCATGGTCGTGCTCTACTATTGTACTTAACCTTTAACATATCTCCAATGATTACAATGACTTGCACATGCTTGTACCTTATGATTGTTCCATCTTCTTATTGTGATTGGTTTTGATATAAGACATGATATGTCAATGTCTTCTTATTTTATTTATTCTATTAGGACTTCAAACTGAGTGACATTTCCTTTTCACATGAGCATAGAATTCAAAATTGCCTCTATAGAAGAAATTGTTCATTAATAGTAGATAGATGTGTTTTTTCCTATGATCTCATGATAATGGCCATATTCAATAACTCTATAACATGATGGTTGTTCCTTTTAAGAGAGATGGTTGTTCCATTGTTCTAAAAACTACACTTTGTTGTCCTTTTGACATGATAGCATTATATGTCAGAAACTTTGAGGTTCTCTTACCTTTTGTATGTCATGGCTTCACCTCTATGTAGCTAAATCTCACTCTGAAAATGATCTTCTTTTAGGAAACAATGAAAATCCTCTATGGATTCAAACTTATTGTGACTTCATGGTGCACTATCATTGGTTGTACATTATATTTCTCCAATTCTTTCAAATTGCCACTGTCTTTGAAAATTAATGCCATATGTTGCTTACATTTGATTCAATTTCCATATTAATTACTCTCTTCAGTTGTATTAGGAACTTTTTCCTTAAGCCTGTGTGATGCAAACCTAGATATAGATGGGCATTAATGCTCAATTGAATGATATGTTCCCATAAAAATGTGAACTCATATTAATCTACAAACTCTCATGTTAAACAACTACAAAATAAAGTCAACATAGTTAGATAATTTAATTTTAACTTTGGTTGTGTTAACAGAACTATGTTGACTTTATTTTGTAGTTGTTTAACATGAGAGTTTGTAGATTAATAGGAGTTCACAAATACTAGTGTGCCATAGTTGCCCATCTATAACTAGTGAGATGCACATAACTCATGTACCTCATGCTAGTGTGCTTGGATACCTCGTATACACTATTTTTCATTACACTAGACATTATCCAAATAGTGTGTATTTATATAAAGTGTTATAACACACAGAAGGTCCTCCTTTTACAATAATTAATAATAGTGACAACCTTCACAGGTGGTTGGATAATGTCTAGTCTAATCCTAGCATACTAGCATGAGGTACATGAGTTATGTTCATCTCACTAGATATATATGGGCATTAATGCTCAATTGAATGATATGTTCCCATAAAAATGTGAACTCCTATTAGTCTAAAAAATCTAATGTTAAACAACTACAAACTAAAGTCTGTTAGAATAACTAAGAGGGGGGTGAATCAATTATCTAGTGTCCCAATTCAAAATGTATAATCCAAAACAAATTATCTCAAACTTATGATGCTCAGTAACTTGAAATACTATACTGTATGTGCTTTTACCGATTACCAGTCAATAGAAAATAATGATTACCGATCAAATCAAATATGTAACATGCAACTATGACATCAAACAAATATCACAATCAACACATAACACAAGAGATTTAACATGGAAACCCTGTGAAGGGAAAAATGACTTGGGACCGGCAACCCAAAATATTCACTCTTCTAAAGTGAGGTCGGTGAAGACCCAATCCTGTTAAAGGTTACAAACACACTATTAGGTGTGACCTTGTTAGAGGATTTTTGACCAAGTGTTATCATCCAGCCAACATTAACTATGGGGTTGACATGATAACTATGTTCATTCTATGAATGATACATAATAAAGACTTTCCTAGTCCACTCGGTTAAGAGATTTGACTATTTACAATGGTTAAAATGTAACAGTGGGTGATTTGCCTTAATACAACTCAATTGCAGATGTATAGATCAATGTTAGGCTCATTCAAATCCTCTTATCAGTATATCAATTATGTTTCAATTGATTTCATTGACTTACTATCGCTCGGTAATAGCTTCCTAACACTCGGTATACTCTACAGCTTGGTTCTTCTTAACCAGTTTGATCAGATGTGCATGAAAACTTGTTCATGCAATAATCCTACAGTATCCTTCTCTGGCATTAGTTTCAATGTGAAACTCTTGTCTCTTATATAGACATGTAAATCATTTTCTTCTCCTCCATTAGATTTTGTTTCTTAATCATCATCATTGATTTTGCCACTTTAACCTTCCTTGGCTGATGTGTCAAAAACACATTTCAGTTCAATCCATCAGATCTTTCTCAAATTATGCTAGCCGTTGATCTTTATAACAAACTTCATATGTTACCTTGGAATCATACACTTTCCAGCTCATCAATCTGTATCAGCTAAACTAAACATTTAGTTCCTTTTCTCCTACTCGGTTAACAAAGAAATGTGTCGATGAACACAAGCTCAGTTTACACCATGTTCGGTATACACTATGCTCCATCGATGTATACTATAATGTTTCTGTTACCCAAAATTTCCCTGTCATTCAATTTTGGCCACAGTCCAATTTATTTCATTGTGCGAAGTCGATCCACAAAGCTTTATTATTTATGCTCTTGGCCCCATGTTCTTGGATGTGTTGTCAAGCCCTAGTTCAGATCGCATGCGCTGAATCACAAAACCCTCAAAGATATTCAAGTTTTAGTGTTGCGGGAAATACTGGTGTTGCAGGGTTCCAAAATGTTCAAAGTCTGAAAACCCTCTGTGTTTTCTACCTTTTCATCTATGGAAGCCTTGGTTGTTTTTGATCTTTCATGTTTCGCACTTCTCCCCTGATGACAACATTTTTCCAAGCGCGCTGTTGCGACTAGTTGGTGGGGCCCAATTGATGTTTTCGATAAGCTACTAGCACTTGTTGCATGATCGCATAAGTCTTTTTCCCCTTATGCGATCATGTGACTGACCGTGATCCTGTTGAAGAACCGGTTTGTCACATGTTCACATAACCCTTTTTTAGGCTATGCGAACATGCAACAAGCTGTTAGCCGCGCTAATAAAAGCTTGCAGTTTGGTGGTGGGTCCTCGTGTTGTGATGTGCCTGTGTTTCATTGGCTAAAGGGTGATGACGAGGATTTTCATGGGTCCAAATTTTAGTGAGGTGGTGGTAGACAAAGATCTATGGTGGTCATATGATCTCATGGAGTCTTACGAGCCCATGAGATCATGCGACAACCGTCCGATTAGAATTTCAGTGGCTCCTGCGTCTGATGTGTTAGAGAATCTATAGGTTTTAAGGTGCGACAAAGATCTACAGTGGTTGTATGATCTCATGGAGTCTTCTGAGCCCATGAGATCATGCAATGACTATCCGATGGAGTCTTAGTTTGCAGGTGGGCCCAGGGTTGGTAAAGAAAGTGTGCGGTTGTGCGGATAATGGTTTCGTGTGGTCGCTGGATGTAACTGGGGTTAGTAAAAAGACTCAGTGATTCAATAACTACAGTTTTCACTGAATCGTTTAACCAGATCGGGGTTAAGGAAAAGATCAAGTGACCTGGCGACTAAGAGAAAATGAGCCCAGGGTGAACTCAGGGTTAAAATTGCAGCCGGATCTCGAGCCTGGGTTTTGCTAGTATTTGAATTTTTGACGGGTTGTGAAGCAGCGGGGTAGCTCAGAATTGATTTTTGAGGACATTTTTTGGTTACGAAGGTGATGATGGATGATTTGATCATCGGCACCATGGATTTTTTAGGGTACAGTGTCAATGTTCTTGCACTGATGAAGCTTTAAAGAGTTGGTGCCACCTGTACTTTAAATTCAAATTCTTGCGAAGATCAGATTTGGAGCCTTAATGGCTTAGTGGAGATGAAGGTGGGTTGGTAGGACAAGGTTGCTTGTTTACAGGTTACTTGTAGTACAGGGATGGGCACGCAAACTTGAGGTCTGATTGGCCATGACATTGCAGAGACACATTTATGATCAAACTTGTTTTGAGTTAGGGTTAATGATTATTCTATTGCAGATCCTTGTAACCCTAGTTAGTTTTTTACTCCTGCCTGTGTGCAGTTGAGTGATGTATATATTGTTTTTTTTAGAGCTTTTGAGCTAGGAGTTGACATTTTGTAAAGAAGAAAGTCTCTTTCTTGGGAAGCTATCTGTGGCATTTCTATCTACCCTCTAGTTTCCCACATTCTGTAATCTCCCATTGATAATACAAATATTGCAGAGGTAGTTTGTGACAATCCTTCATGTCCCTATGCTTCCTTGTTTGGATTATCTCATATTGGATCAAAGTTTATGAATGCTTTTAGTGATGTTTAGGGTTCCTAATCCCTCTTACTTTCTTTAATTGTGTGTTTTATTGTGTTTGATCTGATTTAGATGTTTTTATGGGTATACTTCAGCCCCCTAGCAGTCTTGTCTCAATCCTGCACCGAGTTGCAGAAAAGAATGTCTGCTTGCTGGTCATAAGTTGTGCCTTATGTTCATACCCTCTTATGAAACACTTATGCAAGCCTATTCAGTAAGTTGTGATGTACTAGACCTAAACCTTTCATTGATTTCATTCCTCTATACTGAGATCCAAACCCTAAGTTCGGTGTATCACCTAGGAGGAAAATTTGCTTTCAGTTATTTCCCTTTCCAAGCATTCCTTCTATCCCTTTCCCTCAAAAGATTTACTTTTCCTATCTAGAAGCAAATTAAGGTGATTATCCAAGAGGAACCAGCCTAGAACCTAGAGGTTTCATCTTAGTTAGCATAGGTCCCACAACCTGGAGATGATTTCCATGCTATACTAAGTTATCAAGACCAAAAGAGCTTGAGACAAGGCGCAAACTTAGTGTATAATAGTTTCATTAACCGACAACACTACTTTGTGTCTTTCAGCTCTATTCCTCATCATAGATGAATGCAACATAATCAAGTCAATATCATAAGGTCATAGACTCATCAATAAGTTACCTAATGTATTCCTTATCCTCATCTATCATATACATCTTGCTCATGTAGATATTTATGTTCTTCATCTCTTTCACTCCTTTTTTGCAGATATTTTAGTATAGTAACTTACAAAATAAGTGTTGTCAAACTAGTTGACATCAATGACAACATAATACTGATTTAATCATCTTACATATCTAATCATCAACTCCTCGGTGATCACTGTATCATAGATTCTCCAATCAGGTTCTAAATCAGTTGTAGTTCATCATAAATTCAACATAGTTCCTTTAACACAACCAAAGTTAAAATTAAATTATTCAAAAAAGGGTTTGTGTTTTGATTTAATTGGTTTATGTAAATCTGTTTCAGCAATAGGTGATGAACATTCATATTTTCCTAAGCAGTACTTTTAGCTTTCTTGCCACACATGTACTATTGTGAAAATCATCACAAGTCCATTTGTTGCAGGAAAGCTCACAGTACACATGTCTGGATATTTGCATGTTTTTTACCTGTTCATATACCAAATGATGAATTCTCAATTGTTTTAATGGAATTCACAGTTCTTGATGTTCACTTGATTAGTTTTATCTCTATTTTACACAGTTAGTTGTGCAATGAACAAATAGTTGACTGTCATCACAAACATAGTCATGTAACTAAATGACAATAACCATTGTAAGGACCCACTGTTAGACCATTCCAAATGACCCTAATCTAACTTGATCAACTAGATTAGAGTGTGTTTGTGACAGTCAATAGTGCTGGAGTAGAGTGGTTAAAGTTAGTTAGAAGATTTAGTGTGACACATTTGAAGACAGTGAATTCTATGCAGAACAGCCTTGATCCAAATCCAATAACCAATTGAAGGGAGGAACACAATTGTAGGCTTAAAACCAGAGAAAGATTGTGATCCTAAAGGGAATCAAGAATCAGGAACATAGTAGCATGAGATACATGAGTTATGTTCATCTCACTAGATATAGATGGGCATTAATGCTCAATTGAATGATACGTTCCCATAAAAATGTGAACTCCTATTAATCTACAAACTCTCATGTTAAACAACTACAAAATAAAGTCAACATAGTTCCTCTAACACAACTAAAGTTAAAATTAAATTATTCAAAAAAGGGTTTATGTTTTGAGTTAATTAGTTTATGTAAAAATCTATTTTGTGTTATACCCATATGGATCAATGGCAAGGTTTTAGTCTCTATAACCTATGTGAATAGTTCTTGTTTATATCCCTATTTCATATTCAGTTTTGAAAGTATTAAAAGTATTGAAGTTGATTAATTCTAGCTCAGGTATAGTTAAATTGTCCTTGCTGCCCTAGAATTGCTCTTGTCAATGTGGTGGTGGGTAGTGTGTGTTGAAGACTTCACGGACACATAGCAACCCTGGATGACAATTTTGGTGCTGCCCAAATAGAAAAAAGGTTGCTAATGTGTATATATTTAATGTTTCTAATGTAAATACTATTCATTATATTATAAGAACTAATGTAGATTGGACATCACAGGGAAATAATAGTTATAGATACTTTAGTTGGATCGATGACAACTCATCTGCATCTATCTACCCATCTCCACTTATCCGCGATGAAGGATTTGAGTGCAAAACGTGTCAGGCTAGGGAAAATTTTGAAATTATATTTTTAAGATGTCTTCTCTATATTGTAATCGCATATCTTTGTTGCAACCATATGTAGAGATGAACTTAGGAATTAGTTAGTTTAGTATTTTCATATTGTAACTAATATTTTAATATGGATATGACGTAACTTCTCTTTGCCTCAAGTGCACATATATATGGTTTACATCTTTTTTTAGAATAATTCATCATGTTTATGGCTCAGGTGAGCCCCAATCTGCTATCAATCACATGATTTAACATATAGTGTTTTCTTGGTTATTCCATTTGTTCCTTGACCTTTGAAGGTCATTTGGTAATTTTAACTACACCTAAGGATCCATCAATAGTTGTGGAAAATAGGATTCATCTTCCAATGCCCAAGCTACGAGATGGGAAAAGAGAGGCAAGAAGAGTGAAAAGAAGATGATATTCTTGAGATCCTATATCATTTTCAAGCTTCAGTGAGGCTTCGTACCACACACTATCCATAGATTTGTATGCAATGATGATTTAGGCTGGAGGTAAACTACATGTGTCATGTAAACAACATGGTTGAATGCAATCTCTTTTGCACATTTTCAAGAGTTTTCCCACCAATACAAGCATCAATAATGCATTGAACATAATCTGTGAACATTTTTTGGTATGAAGTCTCACTAAAGTTTGAAATACAAGAGTAGGTGACATGGATCCCCCACATGATAGAGGCCGCAGGGATACTCCTCCCACCCATTTGTCAGCAATGGTAAACCATATTGAAATTGTACAAATTAGATAGTTGAAAAATGTTATATTATTATGTTATTTTATTTAGGGTTTTGGAGTTATTATGATAGTTTTATTGATATTCCTATCACAATTTAATGTTCAGGATAGGGGAAAATACCTACAACAATAGAGGCAATAGTTGTACATACACATGAGGATATCCTAGAAATCCCTAATCTAATAAATATGTTGAAGAAAAAACTAAAAAGAGTCAATACAAAAATTATTAGCAAAAGAAAATTTTAGAAAAAGCTACAAAACATCTTAAGACTGTGAGGGACTCATATAGAAGGAGTCTTGTCCAGAACCCAAAGTACGAGCATCCTCCCTTTATTCCAGTGGGGGATTGGAATGAGTTCATTTTGGATGCAAAGGAGAAAGGGGATACTCAAAGAGGAATTACAAGAGCAAATGAGAGAAGAAGGTATGCAATAGTATTAACTACTAGTAAAATGTAATAATGCACTAAATAGTGATCTTTATATCTATATCATGACAACATATTTCAAACTTTTCATAGGTTGTTGGACACATCAAAGGCAATAAAGGCCAAACTACAAAAGATTTCATAATAGTTGACAAACATAATTGTAGGCATCATGGTCACATTTTTTTGGAGACAACATAATTGAGTTGTATACTGATGACGATGGAGTGCAACCTTTGCTCCTCTAATTCCAAGTTGGCACTGCGGGATGTAGAACAACTTGGAATCAGAGGTGCAAAAGTTTCTCTCCATTGTTTGGGTATACCACTCAATTACATTGTCTCCAAAAAAATGTGACCATGATGCCTACAATTATGTTTCTCATTTGTTGTGTCCCAGGACCCCTTATGACCCTTTACGATAGTTTACGATCCCTAAGAATACATCTTAGAGGTCTTAAAATATTGTAAAGGGTCATAAGAGGCTCCTAGGAGGGGCCAGATGAGCTTCCACCTTCACGTGGTTGGCCCTGTTAAGTAGAGAATGTTAAACTATTCTCGAAACAAAGAGAAGCTCAATAATTTAATAAAGGGATTATGGATTCCATTCAGGTGTGAGAGGTGTATTCAGAGAGGGCATCCTAGTAGAAATAAATCTCACACCATCATTATACGATGGAGAAGAAGTTGAAGCAACAAAAGAGTTTTTGGAGATCCATGTTTTGGCACCAGTCATGTAGTGCAAGCACTAGAATTGAGTTTTTTGGCAAGGGCTGGGAAATTTTTGTATATCAACATGTGATAGAGTTTGGGGATTTTTTAGTATTTAAATACATCTGTGGGATGTATTTCAGATTTTGGGTATATGGGAAGAATGATTGTGAAAAATATATTTCTAATTTTCATTCTGAGAAGATCTAGAGTGATTTTGAGTCACAGAGGAAATGCTCTAATCCTTCAAAAAGTGCTATTTCGACGAGTTCTGATCACTTAAGGGGAAAAAGATTATCTTTTGATCACTTGATTTTCTTTTCAACTCAACAGATAATTTGTTGTCCCTCAAGTGATCAGAACTCGTTGAAATAGCACTTTTTGAAGGATTAGGGCATTTCCTCTGTGACTCAAAATCACTCTAGATCTTCTCATAATGAAAATTAGAAATAACTTTTTCATATTCATTCTTCCCATATATCTAAACTCTGAAATACATCCCATAGATGTATTTAAATACTAAAAAATCCCCAAACTCTATCACATGTTGATATACAAAAATTTCCCAGCCCTTGCCAAAAAACTCAATTCTACTATGACCCACTGGCAACAAGCAATAGAACAAGTGTGGACACCTGAAGATAAATATCAGATAGGGGAAAAGCACCTGCAACAATAGAGGCAATAGTTGTAGGTATAGATGAGGATATCCCAGAAATCCCTAATATATTAAATACAGTGAAGAAAAAACTAAAAAGAGTAATGCATAAATTATTACTATTTTGGAAGATGCAAATCCAACCAAGGAGATGTTGAAGAGGACAGATGAATTGATGGCATGAGCACATCATTTTGAAGTAAGCAGTAATGAATCTTTAGTTATAAAAAAAGTTCAACAAATGTTTATATTTTATACTCTTTTATGTCATGAACTAAAATATGTATGTGTTCTTGTTACAAGATTTTTTGCTTGCTCAATTACCTATTCATCGACATCGTGGTGAGGCCAGTAGTAGCATCATGCAAAATAGTAATAATTTATGAATTGAGTCTTCTTTAGTTTTTCTTCACCATATTTATTATATTAGGGATTTCTGGGACATCCTCATCAGTTAATTATATTATATGTCATGTTAATGAATATTGTTATGTGTATTAATGAATTTTATATCATATTAATGGATGTTATGTGATTGTATTGATTGAATGTTATAGTTCATAAATGGATCAATGAAGTGTGTAATTAGATGTTAATGGGGAATTTAGATTGATGTTAGGGGGAGGGGGGGTGAGGCCAGATGAGCTTCCACCTTCATGTGGTTGGCCTTGTTAAGTAGAGAATATTAAAGTATTCTCAAAACCAAGTGAAGCTCAAACTAATATACCTTCATTATTTAATCAATTTCATTCTTTCTAGGTCTTTTCTCATAAGTGCATTTTGAATGTGTCATTGTCAGGCAACTATCAAATAAAAAACTAGAAGGGCCAATAGTCAACTTCTCATTGTCATTGTCTAGCATGATTCGACTTCATTTGTGTAAGTATTCTCATATTGAATGCGTCAACCTCTCTTGGCCTAATGTGGATTATTTCATTGGTTTTTGTTTTTGAGTAGGTGAAGTGTTAAATAAGTTCCTATCTTCTATTCTTAATTTATTCAAACAGCAGGAGGCCCTGACAGATATACTCAACATAGAATTGACTGCTAGTCTGGGCAATTGAAGACACTGAGTCTTTGGCTTGAGAGAAAGAGTTAGATAATGTTGTTTCTAGAAACCTATGCAATTTTCCTCAGTGGCCTCTTTTTTTTTAATAGGTATTTTTATATATATGTAGTGTCCATGTTTTTTTTTTAATACAGATTCATTTTGTGTATATGCTAGTGCTATGGAACCTAAATAAACAATTATAAATGTAATAGATAATGTCTTCGATGAAGGAATTCATGTACCATATGTAAACCAAAATCCATGCTTAATGCCATTTTGTGCAAAATGAGTTTGTCTATTAGCATATCAGATTTTGTTACACCCTTCATGACTGTAATGTCTGAGTTAAGTATTGATGCAACTTTCTAAAGTAGCAAGTTCTGTTGTCATTATTTTTTTTCTAGTGGTTTTGAGGAGATCAAGAATTATCAAGGAAAGATATTGAAGTGGAAAGGAAATTTTTTTGAGAGGTTACAAATATTCATTCATCGATTAGGTATACTTTGTTTTAAGTAATCGCTACAGAAATGGTTATGTTTTCCTGAATTTTTAAAATAAGTCATAATTATTTAGTATCATATTCTTAGCTGCAAGTTGTAGATCTTCATACCATAAATCTTAGATTTCAACTCTTACATGGACAAAGTCATAGGTTATATTGAACCATCTGTTATATTTTTTGACTCTTTAGTTGCCAGAAAGATTAAATTCACATCCTAGTTGTCATTGTGTTTGGGACATAAAGCTTTATTTAACTAAATTAATTCTTTTAATATTGAGATAAAAAATCTACAAATAAAGCCTAGACTGGGGACTGCATAGAAAACTATCACATTAAGAACTACTGAAATGGTGGTATCAAAGTTCCTTACAAGCAATCCACGTATCAAAATCTAGTTGTAGGATTGAAAAAAAAGATAAGATAAAAAAGTTCATAGGCCCATACAAGACACCCATCAAAATATAGACCATCAATTTATAGAACCCTTGCAAGATATCCCAAGGAATGACAAGCAGTGAAAACCAAATAGATAGAAAAAAGAACATAACCATATGCTGCCTCACCTGTTTGAGATAAGCCAAACTTGGTCCAACTCTCTTAACAATGGTACATATCCATCCAAGTGCAGCAACCTTCAAAGATTTGCAGTGGTAAAGAGAATCCCCATATTTTATCATCCTAACATAGTCTTTGGCCACTTTGGCAATGAGATTGTGAGCAATATTAATTTGGCCAAGGGCCAACTTGTAGTGATCTTTATCATATAAAAAATTTAGCATATCTCCATAAAATGGAAGCATATCATCTTGGTGGGGGAAATCATCTTAGCAAATACATCTAAAGAAGCAGCAGAAGCAGTAGCAACATAAGCAACAACAACAACAAATACATCACTAACACTTCTTCGAGCATATTTTGTTGACTCCTCAAAATGAGCAGCCTTTATTTCAACTACCTCATCACTATCATCCTCATCCATTGCCTCGCAGTTCTCACTTCTTTTTCTTTCACGTTCAATATCTTGTAAAAGTGCAGAGGAAAGAGAACATGACAAATTGAAATAATAAGATACAAGTTGAGGAAAAATGAATAAAAAAATGTAAAATTCTAATAAACTAGTTCAAAAAAAACCATTAAGAAATTCATAACTGAATCTAGTTTGCAAAAGCCACCTCAATTGAAACTCACCTTCTCAATATTTTCTCTAATAGCATACTTGCAAGCCCGCTAACAAATCTCTTTAACATCATCTCTATTGAATCCTTGGGTATAACAATCCAATGCCATTAGGTATAATGAAAATTGTTTTCTTGGTTGTCATAACATCCATCTCCATCAACAACTAGTTAAGGACTCTATCTGCAGCACCACCAACATCCCCAACACTACTTCCATGCTGTAAACATGCAAACCAATTATGCATCACTAGTTAGAACATATCTCTCAAATAGTCAGTGGAAGGTTCCTGCTAGAACATACACATTTGTCACTTCATTAAGATGACAATTGTGTACTAAGTTTCCTAACTGTATAAGTCATTGTCATCTTTATTATCTGTTGTAGCAAATACATCTGAAGCACCAAGAAATCAAAATTCATAACCAAAGCCTTGAGATTGTTGTAGTGTTTGTGCAAAGGCTTGATACTTCTAAATATCAGCATCACTGGCACTTCTTCAGGCACATTTCATTGACTCGTAAAAATGAGTAGTCTTTATTTCAGCTACCTCATCACTATCATCCTCATCCATTGCCTCAGGGTTCTCACTTCTTTTTCTTTCACGTTCAATATTATCCTGTAAAAGTGTAGAGGAAAGAGAACATGACAAATTAAAATAATAAGATACAAGTTGAGGAAAAGTGAATCAAAAAATGTAAAATTCTAACAAACCAGTTCAAAAAAAACCATTAAGAAATTCATATCTCGTCAATAAATATAATGGATGGGGTGTTCTTCTCAACCTCCTCAAAAGCCTTCCAGAGATTGCTTTCACTTTCTCCAGCCAAATTTGACATGATCTTAGGTCCATTAATACAGAAAATGAAGGCACCAGTTTCATTTTCCACTGCCCTATCAATTAAAGTTTTCCCAAAACCAGGAGGCCCATAGAGCATAATACCCTTCGGGGGCTTCACACTAATAGATTTGAAGAGTTGTGGGTGTCTAAGAGGAAGCTCTACCAATTCATAGATCACCAATCAAAACCTATCTCTCAAATAGTTCAAACAAAATGAAAAAACCCATAGTTTCATGTACAACAGAGCAGATGGATTGCTAGAGCCCAAAGCAGTCTGGAAAACAAAATGAGTAGGGACCCACTGGCAACAAGCAGCAGAATAAGTGTGGACACCTGAAGATAAATATATAGACTAATCACCAATCAAGATGTCATTGGTGATTAGTCTGGATATTTATCTTCATTTTTTTTAAACACTCTGCGTTTCATCAAACTTTCGACCCCCATTCATCGAAAGTCTAGTCTAAAATCAACCATTCTACGTCAAAATGTTTGTGTCCCAGGTTTGGAATCCTGGTCGGAGCTGCTAAATATTTTGACCAAATTTGGTCAAAATATGACCATTGTGAGTTTGGCATCCTGGTCAGAGTGACCAATGTTTTCGACCAATATTAATTTATATTGGTCAAAAGATCGACCAATACACGAACACTTGTTGATGTTATCTCTGGCCTAGATTGCTCTCATTTTTTACCAATAGCGGAGTCGATCATTCAAAGGTTTCAATAATAGGTTGATATTTTGACGCCAATAATAGCAACAAACCCATTGGTCAACCATTTGACCGAGTTGGGTAGAAACTTCAACCAATAGTGCATCAAAAAATTGACCAAAATGTACTAGTAAAAATTCTAACGCAAACTTTAAATAAAATCATTAATTTGCAATATGATCGGTCGATCAACATCCTAGTCAACATTACTGACTGAGGGAAAGAAGTTTTGTACATAGAAAAATACGAAAATCAATAATGAACCAAACTTATAAGTATTTTTCTTTACCGACCTGATGGTTCTCATTTTTTCTTCCAACAGTTGCGGCAATAGCTCGTCTAAGTCATATTGAAAACCTTTCTACACAATCTTATATGCTATATCCATAGCTCTACATGGTACACTATTTGGCCTACTTGATTGAAATATCTTATAGTTGATTGTGTATGCTCCTAACCTTGTCTCAAGATCAATAATAGTGTTGACTCACATGCATCTTCCATCCCATTCAGCTCCAGTTAACTTCTCAGTTTTGGCTCTTAGTGCATTCCTGATAGATTTTACTTTGTCAATGATGGGGTAATTGGTGACTGTATGTATGATATCCCTTGTAGATTTTATTGGTTCATCTAGTCATAACTTCCCTTCATGCACTCGGCTCAACACAACCCTTATCCATTATATTTTAAATACTCTCAAGAAATATAGGGCATTCATTAAACCTTTCACCTCCAAGTGTGTGTGCTCATCCCTGAGCTTTCCATCAAAACTCAACTCTTGATAGGTGGATTAAAGCTAAAAATCTCTTGTTTCACTGATTTTATAGTGGATATACTCATAGATATCCTTAACCAACAAAATCCTAGGTGGAATGCTTGAAAATGTGTTGGTTTTATCAATTAGTGAAGCAATCTCAGGGTGTAGCTTGTACTTCAGTTCAATATAGGTTTTAGACTTTATCAGGGTGAGCTTCTTATCATTCATGGACTTAGTTTTCTTAACTTTAAATGAGGATGCCATCATTTCAAATATTTAGGGCTTCATGAAATAACTATGAAATATCTCGGTGGACATGGAACTTACTTGTGATCACGAATAACTTGCTCAGAAATCCTTCAAATCTCTCCTAAAATGCTCTGGAATCTCTTTGCTCAAAATCACTCTGGTTCTTTGTAATTGCAGTGTGAAAAATGACTAAGTCTTATGTGTATTTATACCCAAAAATTTGTTTCCCACTCAAATTTTTGCATTTGATGCTTTACCTACCATAGCTCAGTAAACACAGCTGCACTTAGTTTATACTTTAAAAAACCATTTAGCTCTATTAACAATTTATTATTACTAGGTTGATACCACAACTCGGTTAACCTTGCCAATATTTACCAACTAGAAAATACTTACTTGGTCATGCTTTTACCGACTGTACACAGTTTAAGTTCTAAGCATGCAATCCCATAGTGCATCTTATTTCATGCTGATTTGGTATGCAATCACTAGATATAATGAATTTTTTGTAAAATATAACCAATTTGAAGCTCAGTTCCATATATACCTTCTAATTTAGGTAGAGGTGGTGATGTCATCTAATCTAATGGATGAGGTGTCACCGACTATAGTTCTTGATCCAACATTATCACTTGATGCCTTTCTCCACATTTGATTTCTTATCATCATGATTTCCTCAATTGTATTTCCATTTTCATTTAATTTTGTCTCTAGTGCTCAATCTCTGTAATCCTTTCTTAGGTGACTAACTTTGTGGCAATGCAAACAACCATACTAGCATTTGTCCAATTATGAGATCTTCCTCTCTAGTTCTTTCTCATGCAATTTTATTCTATATGTCCATACCTACCACATGTTGTGCAATTAACCCATGTGTTGTAATCCCAAGTATATGCATTACCTTTCCTTCTTAGTTGATATGTTTTGTTTTGTTCTTTCAGTGTCCAGACTTGCTTCATCTTTGTCCTGCATTCTTGTGATATGTATACATGCATGTTTCAAGTGCGATAATGTTTCTCCCTGTAAGTTTTCTTAGGAGTCCCATTCAATTTTGATTTGCACTCATGTTCATGATGTCCATACTTGTCACAGTTATAGAAATAACCATTAAACTTAGGAGTGGACTTAGGAATACCTTATGCTTTACTCCTGCAAACATTTGATGTGTGGCCCGGTTTTCCACAATGATAACATGATAGCTTCTTTGACCTTGGATTTGAATAGGCATTCTTTTATTCATCTTGTCTTGGTGACTCTCCCTGCTCGGTGTAGTCTAGACTAGTTGTGCTATCAAGTCTTTTCTGACTTATCAAAAATTTATCTATTCTTTTGGTGTTTTCTTCATCTTTCTTGATCATCTCATTATATTGTTGTTTCATTTTCACCTCATTCTTCAATCTTTCATTTTCCTCTCTTAATTCATTGATGTCTTCTAGTTTCCTTGTAAGCTCACTATTTACTCAGTTGACTTCCTAACTTATGATAACCATCTGATTGGAGATTTCAAAGTGAGTCTCAGTGAGTCTCATTATCTCAGATTCCTTCTCTTGTATTTTATCATTCATTTGTCTCATGTATTCAATAGCCAAGTTTCTTTCTTGTTATACTTTCCTAGCATTGTTCATGACATCAATCATCCTAACCATTTGTGTTTCTTGACTGATCTGCAAAGCTTTGACTTATTCAGTAAAATGTAGATTCTTTTCAGATAGATCTGATATGGTTCCTTCAGATGCATCAGATATGCTACCAGATCCAAATCCAGATGCCTCAAATGGATCATGTATCTCCTCTTCTTGGTAATCGGTCTCACTATAACAAATTTCCATATCCTTCCTCTTGACAAGTAGATTCTTCAGTTCTTCTTTGGCTTCCTTGAATTGTTCAATAAAAATATGCATCTGCAATCTTTTATTGTCAATAGTCTTATCCAACTTATATATTTCCATCCTTAGATCTTTCCTCTTCATTGATTAAACTTCCTTAATAAGAGATCTAGCTCTGATACCAATTGTTGGGATTATGGAAAGATAAGTACTGAGAGGGGAGGGGTGAATTAGTACCCTTAAAAACTTTCAAGACTAAAACTTTCCAATTGTAGATCTCAATTATCCAATTGAATCCATTGTTTGAAACATACATTCAAGTAACTGAAAATGTAATTTGCATGTAAAAAAACAACAAATCATTCATCAAAAGTCATACACATGACACATATATTTTGGTATCACAGAAACCGTTGTAAGAAGGTAAAAACTACAATGGGGATGACACCCACAAATCTTCACTACTGCAATAAATAAAGTGTGTTGGTTAAGGCTACAATTTGACCACTTCTGATGATCTTACCCTATTAGGAGTAACAATTAGATTGAATAGATCTACCTGGTTAGAGGATTTAAACAACACAATACATGTGTGTACTCAATTAAGAGATTTAAACAAGAACATTTAAGTCCACTCTATTAAGAGATTTCAATTCTGCTACAATGATTAAAAGGTACCATTAAATGTACATCTATAAATAAAAACTTATTCTTGTCTTATTCAAATCTGTGAAATATCAAATAGATATCACCTCATGTAGTGATGTATGTGCCCTTCTATTCTTCCCGGTAGCTTTGTGTATGTTCTATAAACTAAAGCCTTCTTTCATAAACCTTTTGTCAAATCCTTTGCCTAATCTCCTAATGTCCTTAGTATGGCTACTCCATGATTCTCCTTACATAATGACATCATTACATATTTTAAATCAAACTAACTTGACCTAATTAGGGTCTACAACATCATAGAAAACCTAAGATCAATGATGTAATAAAATAACCTAGATCTAATATTACATAGGAATCATCACCAAATTAATGATTACATCTATATGAAATTACGTCTCGATCTTGGTAAACCATTTTTTGATCAGTGTAAACCTTTGCATAGATGTTTGTGTCATTTTAGATTACTATGTTGTTTCTTGCTTTACTCAATAATCACTGCATTCTACATTCAATAAATTACTCATGCTTGGTTCATATGAATGCTCAATGATCACTAGCTCAGTACTCAATAATTATTTGTTGCTCGGTGAGTGTACTGAGTCAAAACCTGTATTCGGTTAACTTAGAGTTTTGCCTTGTGACTTTCTTAGTGTGAAAGCTTTGTATGGTTAACCAACTATCCTGTTTGTCTCCTTTACTGACCTTTACTGACTAAATAATTGACTGATACTAATGACAATCCATTCATTCTCAAAATAGGAGTAACACTCCCAAGATAAATCTGAGGAAAAGGAAGACAACAAGAATGACTACTATGAAGGTGGAGATGTGCAAGAGGAAGAGGGCACTACCTCTAGTGAAGAAAAGCCTGGCATGGATAAGGTTATTGAGATGGGATAAGAGATTGAAATTTTCATGAAAGAAGAAGATGATATGGAGACTTTGATAATTTCAGAGGAAGAAAACATATAAAATGACAATCCCTTATAGGAGATTGTGGAAAAGATTAACCATCTAGAGAAGAAGGTTAATGAGAAATGTGTTTTCATCAATAAGTTTGTTACCTCCTTGGTGAACATTACCATGGCATCATGAATAATGCTATGATGGGAATTACTACAGGAAAATATAAAATCTAAAAATAACTCAAGAGAATAGGTGGTGGGATGGCCACTAAGGAAAAGAGATCTTAGATAGGAAAATTGGACACATGGTCGGTGGTGTTGCAAGAGCTAGAAAAGGATTGGAGCCTCATTGATGCTTTATATTGTGAAAAGTGAGTTTTTTTATCTTTTATGTTATATTTGATGCTTTGGGATGGAGATTTTAAGACTTTCATCAAAAAAATTATTAGTGGGATTTGGTTTTTGTCAACTTAGCTATGGTTTAAGTTTTTTATTTATTTTTGGTTGCAGTGTTGAGGGCCCCTGCACTATTTTATTGTTCTGATCAAATAATTTAAGCTATTTTATCTTTTGTAAGGGATCAGAATCTTCTCCTTTCTTATCTCATCAAAAACATGTAAATGAAAATGAGAATAGAATATCAATTAAGTAGCTCAATGATAGTCATAAAGTATTTAAGACAAACCTTTTGTAGAGACTTATTAATAATAATTTAAAAAGGGCACTCAAAGACCCTATTGACTTGAAACAACATAGAAAAAAGTTCTCAAATATAGTGATAGCAATAAGTTGAACAACTAGAAAGAGTTTTTTTTTATGCTTACCTTATTTTATCGCTCAAAAAACCTTCCTTAAATATTAGTGGAGGAGATCTAATAGGTAAGCATGTTCCAAAATTTGTGATAGTAAATGTTGTTTTAATGTCCAATATTATTTTGATAATATTTCACCAATAGAATTGTGATTTAAAAGGTGTTAAATTGTTGATAATGATTAGCCATAATTAAGATATATTCCTTAGATCTAAAAATAACAAATCATGTGATGCTACATCAATGCACCAATAAAAATTGACTTAGTGTATATTTATTACTCTCACTTTTTAGGGGCGGCTTTGGACACCTTGATAAGAATCATGCTAATGTGAAATCATATTTGATGATGTGGCCTTGAAACCTTAGTTATAATCTGAGGAATTTCCAAGTACGCTGGTGTAAAACAATGAGAGTGGTTTAAAATTTCCATGCAGTATTTTGAGATGCATGAAGTTAGGGTGCTCAACTACAGGGTGACCTATCTATTTAAAGAAGAATAGAAGAATTATATTACATTTAAGTGACTTGAAACTTTACTTTTATAATGATAAAAATTTGAATACCTTCCAAACTTTGGTGCCACTAATAATCTTGTATGATTGAGGATTAGAGACTTTGTCTTTCTACTTTAATTGATAGATTTTTAGTTTCCATGCTATCCAAAAGTTTATGGGTAAAGAAATCATTTCTACATATAATTATTTTGGTTGAATTTGGTTGTTATTACCTATTGTTCTTGTAGCATTTTTTCTTCATAATTAAGATGGATGACAAACACAATTGCGCATTTAGACATAAATGTAAGATTCTTTGATTTTATATTGGGGAGTATTAATAATGGAGTAAGAAAATGCAGTATGTGAGGGAATACGAGATGAAGATAGGCTAGATAATATAGTCTAACAAATAATGAAAATTATAAATATGAACTTAAGTAATGTTAAGTGAATATTGAATGAGTTAATTACTAGCTTTGAAAAACAATAATAACAATAAAAAATTAAAAAATTAAATACAATTTATGGACTGTTATTTTAAAAAATTAAAATTATTTAATAAAAATTAAATAATCCAATAAAATACTACTAAATTTTTCAAAAATAGAAAGCATGCATCATTTTGAGCACCTTAAGTCTAAGATATCTTTAAAATCTTTTTATACATTAAGGAAATATGAGTAAATGTAGAAAATATTTCTATCAAATTTTTGTAAGCAAATAATTATTTATGTTTTTTTTATTGCAACTTTATACTTTTCAAATTTGAGAAATGTTTAGTGATTATTTATATTTTTTTATTACAACTTTTTTACTATTCAAAGTTGACAAATGTTGACTGATTTCATAATTGCATATACTTTCTAAGATGTCTAAGAATTTAAATTATATGCCTACAGAAAACATTAATATTAACTCAATGAAATTATAAAATTATAAAATTTAAACCTTAATAAACCATTTTCATTAGCAAATTTTTTTCTAAAAAATTGTCATTAGAAAAAATGAGGTGACAAAATTTTATGAAGGCTCTTAATTTATGATTTATCTAGAAAAGGTTAGTTTGACACTCCCAAATTGAATTTTAGTGCAATATGGAAATAAGATAAAAACAAAAATTCATTACTTAAAATAACTTCTTTTTATTTGAAGAAAATACTAAAATATATATTTAACATTTTAATCATATATTTATATATATTATAAATATTTTGGTGATAGGATTATAACATTAATATATCTAAAATTTATGATGTGCTACTTGAATAATAATGTTTGATTAAATAACTTTATTACAAATCCTTTTAGTATTAATATTTGCAAACATCATTACAACAAATAGCTCTACTAATTCTATTTTGAAAGGCAAACATCATTACAAAAAATAGCTCTACTAATTCTATTTTTAGAATATATGGTTTTGTTCTATTAAGATAAATTTGATCCTCACCAACACATATTCTTGAATAACACAAAAAAATTGAATCAAAATAATTAAACTAATTACTTATTCAATGAATACATTCTAGGTATTAGTCAATAATTTTATTTGAGTTAAATATGAAAAAATACAACCAAAATATTCATAAAAATACTAAAATCAAATGCTTGTACTTCTATTGAATACAAATAAGTCATATCTTGATATTGTAATTCAAAATATAATATTTCAAATACAAAAGGTGTACTTATATTTTATTGATGAACTATTCATAAAAATACAATAAAATTAATGAATTAACTTAGAGTTTATTTATTCTTGTGCGAGAAATCAAATAGTTTTAATATTATTTTTTAATAAATTTGAAAAGTATGACATCAAATATGTCTAGTTTTAATGAAATTATAAGACAATATCATTATCACAAGAAGTATTTGAGGATAATGGTTTTACAATTTTCCAATATTATTATCTATTTATCAATCCACTCAATTCTCTAATTGTCATTTCATCTAATAGATGAATGAATCTTCTCCTCCAATGCCTTTTTGTAGCCAAGATTACAAACACTCCCCAAAATCCAATAGAAATACTTGCCATCCACTCTACATACCAATGCCATAGAATTTATCCTCCCTCATCATCATCTTTCTCAAAAAGAGGGGTTTGTGTGCTAGAATTTGACATCTCTGGACACATCTACATGATTTTTTGTTAACTAGAAATCCACAAAGATCAAGGTTCCCAGTGAAAATATTAGAATTAAATGCATTATATTGTCTTCCTTCTGGTATTTTTCCATAAAGCTTATTATTAGACACAATGAAAAAAATCAGATAGGAAAGCTACTTGGAATCTCTCATGTAAGACATTTATCTGATAATTTCAATGTGTGAAGACTTTTAAGGTTTCCCATCATTGAAGGAATGTTACTTGAGAGATTATTTATAGATATATCAATGGAAGTTATAAGAAACATCACTGAACTTACATACACCATTTCTAATCCTTTGTTGAACACTTGGATCTCTTCTTTGTAATAGAAGGAGCTACCATCATTGTCATGTGAGCTTTCCATTGTAGAATTCCTCATATTTTTCAATGTTGCTAATTATCGTGGGATAAAGCTAATCAAACTATTTTGAGAAATATCTAAAACATGGAGACTTGATATATTCTTAATTGATCTGAAATGTGCCCTTCAAACTTATTAGACCTCAAAACAAGTATCATCAATTCAAAGAATTGTCCTAGCCAAAATGGTATATTTCAAGAAAAAAAATTATTAGACAAATCCAAAATTTGTAAGCTAGAACAGTTCTTAAGGCTCGATGGAAGTTTCCATTCAACATATTTTCCATGAGATGAAGTGATCTGAGTTCACTTAGCATTCCCATATGATATGGTATCTCTCCCACTAAACTAGTATTTGCTAAGTTTAATCTTGTTAAGCTAGAGCAATTAGTTATGCTTGATGGTATTTTACTAAATAATTTATTGTTTGAGAGATCTAAAACCTCCAAATGTTGTAGAACACCAATTGAAGAATGTATCTCACCACTTAGATCATTTGTTGAAAGTGATAAAAAAATCAATGACTGATAGAATATTGCTAATATCCATTGGAATGAATCCACTAAATCTATTCAGAGACAAGTCCAGTAGCTCCATGGTTGATGCTAGCACTAAAGAAAAAGGAAGAGGACCTTGTAAAAAATTACTATGTAAGTCCACACTTTGAAGATCTCTTGTAATCAAGGTTGAGGGAACATGACCTTGCAAGTTATTGTATGATAAGTTAAGGTAACCCAAAGAAGGAAGCATCCGTATCCAAATCTGGAATATTTCCATATAAACTATTATTAGAGAGATCCAAACCAGAAAATCTATATTATGTGGAAAAGAATGGTGGAATGATGACCCCAATACTACATGAAGTTGAGTGCAAGGTATCAAAATAAATTGTGGGTATCCAATCTGGTTCAACAATGATAGTCATCTCATTTTATGATAGATCAAGTAGAGAAAGCTTAGTCAAATTTTCAAAAAAGCTTAGAAAAATATTGCTTTGAAGATTATTTGAGGATAGGACAATATTTTTAACACTTGAAGATTTACAATTGAAATGGGAATGTTACCACTTAGTTGGTTTTTGCTAAGATCAAGAAATACTAGAGATGATAATTTCCCTAGTTGGAAAGGTATATATCCACTTATAAAATTGGAGGATAGGTCTAAGTTTACCAAAGAGAATAGATTACCTATATCAGATGGTATATTTCCACTCAGAAAATTTGAGTAAAGGTATAAGTTCACCAAAGAGAAAAGATTACCCAACTCATAAAGTATATTTTCATTCGAGAAATTTGAAAAAAGTTCTAAGCCCACCAAAGAGGAAAGGTTACCCAACTGAGAAGGTATATTTCCACTCAGGCTAGTGAAAGAAAGATGTAAAAAAGTCAAAGATGGAATTTGGCCAAGTGATGGTGGAATCTCTCCATTCAACCCATTACCTAAAAGATACAAGTGTTGCAGTAGAGAGATTTCCAATAGAAGAAGGAATAGGGCCTTCCATCTTTTCCATACCTGTTAATCTAAGATAAATAAGGGAGGAAATATTTTCTATACAAGATGGCATACTTCCTTTAATATTGGACCCTGAAAGAAAAAAGACATTGAGCTGAGACCATTCCCTACATAATATTTGACTTAGATTTCCACTAATTAAGTTTTGTCTCCCTAATATGATCTCTTTAAGAGTAGGCAGACGAGAGAGACTCAAGGGAAATGAACCACTTAATAATGGACATTCATGAAATGAAAGTAGTCATATTTCCCAACCACAACAGTACTGGCCCTTCAAATCTGTTGTAACCCAAGTGGAGGTGGGTAAGGAATGAGAGATTTTGGATAGCATTGGGAATGTGACTTGAAAGCGTGCATTCTAAAAGGTGGAGTTGTTGGAGATTGTGGAGATGAGAAAGGGGTGCTTCCAATTTCTTTCCTATCATATTCAACACTACTCCACTAAGGAACAAGTATTTTAATTTCTACAACTTTTCTGTCCACACTAAACTAGGACTACATATTTCCCCATCATTGGCATAATCTACAGATAGGTCCAAAACTTCTAACTGAGATAGATTCCCTATTTGGTTCATAAAAGATACCTTTGGGGAGAACACCTCTCAAATAATTAAAGCTTAAATCTAGATACT
>BSBK01008515.1:547500-581949 GCA_027943335.1 Chamaecyparis obtusa
GTGTTAGCATTGGCGTTTTGGATTTGTGTAATTCTAAATTAAGTTGTAATGTTTTAATTTTAAAGCTAACATATTAGCAACAAAATAAGATAAATATTTTTTTCCTAATACAAATGTGACATTAAGCTTGTCGTGTTGTACCTCTATATGTACCAAATGTCTTCATATCATTAGACTCGTATTAAAATAATAGATCTACATATATTAATTCATTTCTAATATTAACTCATCTATGCACTAGAAACTTCATTTATGACCAAGTTTTAATTTGATACAATTATAAAAGGGTTTGCTTACCTAGAAAACACTATTCATACAAAAGACACTAATTTGAATGTGAATTATAACAAAAAGATAAAAATGACTCATAATGATATAGATGATTTTATGGAGATTTCTAACTACTAGATCAAATTGGATATCACTCGAAGAATATTATTTAATTACAAGAGTGTAGATTTAAAGATAATAAATAACAATGTTGATCTATATTGCATTTAATAGAATGGTTACATTTGTCATAACGTGATATCTTCACACCATCACTTGGTAGTATTTACAACTAATTTCATGTCTTATAAAGGCCTTAACACATTATCTCTAAGAGTACGATAAAAGAAGATAGGATTAATGGATAAGAAAATGAATGGAGCAGATCAAATCAAATGAGTCCCACCTTTCCTTATAACTTAGCTCGTGAATTAACAAGTCCGCAGAGATGGATTAGAAAATGACGATTTTTTATCTTTCCAATACGGAAAGGAAGTCAAACTGTCAAACGATTTTTTATGATAATATCAAACTGCCGTGCCGAGGAGGGTGGAAATATATAAATCTATCGTTTCCAACACGCAAATAATGATAGATTTGAGTAAAGTGAGAGAGAGTTGAGGTTGAGTTGATTAGGAGTGAGAGAAACACAGCACGTCAAACTGCATCTGGAAATTATTGTGACTACACAACTCTGAAATCTTTGCTCGTGAAAAGTCTTCAATACAACAACTCTGTTTTAACGTTGGTTAATTGTTTTTGGCCATTGTCTATATGACTGTGTTAACTCTCCTTTATTTTGGGAGATGATTTTTACTATTTTTTTCTCCTATTTATTTTTGTGTACTTTTTGAGTTGATAGTAATATAATTTGATCAATTTATTCCATAAAAAAATATATATATATAATATCCATTACAACAACACTTTTCAAGAACAAAGAAAGCATTTAATGAACAAAATATGATACAGTTAAAGTGACCTAATTTAATCACAATGGTGTGAGTTTTTCTTATACAAAAATTAATTATTGATAATTATAAATCATGTTTATCTTATGTATATTTAAGGTCAAAAAGACATTATCATTGTAGGAAGCATCATTTGAGTCTATTGTGGTAGCATTGAAGTTTTAAATTTGTGTAATTCCAAATTAATTTGTAATGTCTTAAGCTTTCACCTAACTCATTAGCGACAAAATTAGATCTTGACTCTTGTTTCTAACACAAAAGTGACATCAAGCATGTCTTGTTGTACCTCTACATGTACAAGGTGAGATCACATATCATAATGATACATCGAACATGTTTACCATTACACTAAGCATATCGATGCAAGTGGAAGTCTAACTGTGGCATAGCCTCAACAGTGTCTAAAACAAGTAACGAGTCACTCCTTGAGTATTTTAGAAGGAGAGAAGAAACAGAGCAATCTCCCTTGGTTTAGACTTTTGGGATGAAAATATCCAAAACTCATATTCTAGAAACAAAGTGCACAACTTAAAATTGGGATTTTGTTCTCACATTTGCATAGGCTTCATGTTCAAAAATAAGTTGACTCTCCCTAGAAGTTTGGTTTCTATATCACATTGTCTCAAGCTTTAGAGTTCGGACTACAAGATACGATCTACAAGTCGAGGGTGAAATTCGAATCCCTATTTAGATTCAAATTTTGAATTTTAAAGTCGCAATCGAGCACATTAGGGGGGAAAAACTAAGACTACCAAATGAAAACCTCAAAATTTAGATTTCATTTGACCTCTTGCCACATAAAAAAAAAAGGAGTACACCAAATGTAGGATTTGGACTTTATAGTGTGATCAATATTTTACACTTCAAGGTTTGGATTTCAACTACAACAACTAAACTCGAAGATTAGTTTGGTCAACAACATGTATGTAATTCAAATTTTAGGTTTTAATCTGCAACTTGCATTTTAGACTATTATATATTTGTTTTACAAGGTGGGGATCTAGTAAGTTCTTAACTATTATTAGACAGGGCATAACTCTATCATTTTGTGTGTTGTAATAAAATGGTTTATACTAACTAAGTACATAGGAATTCATAGTTATATATAGGCCAAGGATAAAGTTCTCAAATACCTCAAAAAGTAGTCAAATCCTCTTCCAACTAGAATTCACTTTCTTAAGCATATATCATAGGAAAAAGGTGTAAAAATATCATAAGAGAATAGTTGAAGAAGATAACAGAACATTACCAAACATCACACCAAGGGTTATAAATTCATATTTCAACAATGGGTTAAGTGCATGGAAATGGGGAGAAATTAGTGGCTAGCCCTAAGATTTCACCAAAGTATGTTCATCTTATGTAAAACATAACATATATTTTTAATGTATATACATTTTTCATACTTCAATTATTTTTTATGATACCATCCATTTAAACTTGGATTTCAAAATACAAAGGTTGAACATCTCTTCTGGATCCTTAATTCATGTTTTTAATATAAAACAATTGAATTTTTTCTTCAACCTCATCAAATTTACATGTTTTGTAAAAGGAATTTATGAAAGAAATACCTAAACAAAGAGTTAATTCTAATCTTTGTAAACATAAAATTTCCTTTTATTCTAAATAAGTAAAGATATTTGATTAGATTTCTTTGAAGAGTGTCTTTATATCTTTCATATACATATCAACATATGTATTGATTGTTTTATTACGTTTTCTTACGGTTCAAGTTGTGCCACATTTTAGGTCAACTTATCAACACAAGTGAGTTTTAATAGTTATAACTAAAAACTAATTTTGGACAAAAATATGGTCTAGCTAGACTCATTCTAACTAAGTTAGATATCTAGGCCACAACTTTTCCAATTGGAAGTGTCTACTAAATATACATTTTATACCACTTTGGATCCAATTATCAAAAAATTAATTTAATTGAAAAACATGATGTTTCAAAAACTCTTTAACTCTTTTAAATAATATATTTTAAGAAATATATAATAGTACCCTTTTGTAGATCTATAAGTGGATTTTTGAATTATTTAGATGTAGATGTAGATGTAGGTGTGTGTGTGTGTGCGTGTGTGTGTGTGTGTTAATATTTTTAATTTTAATATTTAATTGAAAGCATATCTCAACACTAAATATAAGGTTGATGATCTTATCAAGGAGAAATATTATGATTTGTTTGAAGATTTTGAAACAATATGATACAATGGAGAAGGAATAAAGAAGAGAATCTATGTCAAGATGATATATACAAGATAAAATGTGGTGCTAAATAGAAAGAATTGATTTTTGTATAGATAAATTTATAAATGTATTTAAATATACATTTATAAAAATTAGTCAATAAATATATTCATGCACTAAAGTTTCAAGTTATCAATACACACAAAAATGAAGAAAACTAAAGATGATAAAATTTATTATATAAAGAGTGACGCACCAAGTAACTTCAATTTTAGTATTTTATCAACAGCTAAATTTTGGTGATTATTTTATAAAATTCTATATTAAAATAATTTTTAAATTTTTTTAAAAATTACAAACACAAAATATACTAAAAATATATGCATTTTATTAGTTTACATCATTTCAAAATTTAAAACATATATGTCACTTTCTAGTAATTCAATTTAAAATGTTGAATCGACATTTGTCATTTCCTTTATAAAAGTGTGACACAACTAGCTATAGCTGTCTTATGACCCTAGGTTGAATTTTTGTTAAAGAACAAAATTGAAGTATCAGTTCAAATGCTATTATCCTCCATCAAAGATTTTTTATCATTGTATAATGAGATTGAAGCCATTTATCTTGCGCATGTAGACATGGATGAATTCTTGTAGAAGCTACACATGGAAGGTGACCACTCTATAATGTCATGAACCTTGGATACTTTTATATTAGTAGAGGTGGTTTCTTTCCTAGTATAAATGTAAGCATCTAAGTTTATGCTAGCTTGTGCCCAATGACTGGTCTCCACTATACACAATTGGTTGGTGCAAACAACTCAATGCACACTCCTAATGAATAAACTAATCATCGGTTAAGTGACATTTTCCTTTTAGGAAGGCTCATTTAATTATCAACCAAGGATGCATGTATTTGGATAATGTTGGCACAATATATGTGCTAGAGAAGGCTTCCTAGCTCACCTCTTAATACATACAATAAACATAATCTAAAAGAAAAAATTAAATTAAGAAAAGATAATGTTAAAATAGGGGACTTGTTTGCATGGCAGTGGTTGCAATAATTGGCAAGTGAGCATAGTGGTGGTTGTGGGAATATTGTATGACTATGACAGTGAAACCTTAATTTTATTCAATACTACGTGAAATAAGTAGATTTAATGATAGAACTATAATAGTACTTCAATCATTTAACAAACAAACTGTTATTCTAATAAGTTATTGAGCATCAACAAATTTAACACTACTTTAATAAATGAAACTCATTTAATTAATCTACAAAAAGAATTACTTCACCTCAAGTGGCTCTTGCTTGAGGATTCATTATTTTGGACAAGTAGTAATTTAACTTAGCATCCAATTATTCACCTTTATTTGATTGATAATTGTACATGATAATAGACAATCACTTCTAACTTCTACTTCTATAATATAGGAAGAATCCAACATAGCATGATCATCCTCGACTCTCAATAGATCTAGGCTTTATATACAGTCCAAGAGAGAGTTTTCATGATTTCAATTAAGTTTTGTTGACACAGATGTCACTTCTCCTAAGAATGGGTTACCTATTCTTCAACTAATCTGGGAAATATAAACTCCTATATAACAGTATTTTTAGAGTCCTACTGAAACTCAAACTCTCATCATGCAATAATGTGAGATTATAAATAAACAAATAAATGTAACAATGGACAATACTAGTGGTTCTATAAATTCTTCAACTTTCTTGTAAATTTGGATCTTCAATACAAAGTTAGAACAAATTTAAACATCCATGAAAACTA
Source organism: Chamaecyparis obtusa (assembly GCA_027943335.1). NCBI lineage: Eukaryota > Viridiplantae > Streptophyta > Pinopsida > Cupressales > Cupressaceae > Chamaecyparis > Chamaecyparis obtusa. The sequence goes on from BSBK01008515.1 coordinate 552,730, forward strand.
GTATCTCTAAGTTTTTCCATATGAATGCAACAATTTGGCTTGGCTATAGTTCAATTATTTTTTCCAAAGGATACAGATTAGTCTCTTCATGTAGATATTCAATGACATTATTTTCATTCATAACATAATATGCCATCACAAATAACCATAAATATCACATAACATAATATCTATCATATATCATGTATATCATATATAAGGTAATGATAATATGTCCAAAGGTATAGATTTAAGCACGTAAAGTCTTATAAACTTTAAGTCAAAAAAATTAAAAGGATGTCTTTTTTAGGACTTATCACCCAACATTATGGTCATATGCATAGAGATATTATTAGACCATCAATAGAGATAGTCTTAGACATAAGCTAAAAATTGATAGAAAGAGTTTTTAGCATTCGAACATATCCTCTATATGATGCTTTTGGCATACAATACACTTTGACTCACTATGAGTAGAAGAATCAATCAATATCTATCAACTTTATCAATGACCAAATACTTCTTAACTCAAGGAAATTGGCACTAAAATAGAAAGTGTAGAACATGAAAGAGTGAGTTTGAGAAAGATGCAAAAGAAAAAATTACACTTCTTAGCTAAGTATATGAATACCACCATGCGAGAGACTCATCCTTGGATATGTTGATTTTGATGAGATAGAGAAGAACATAGAGGAATTGACCTTTGCCCACAAAATAGAATTGAAACATCATAGAGGGCCTAATATGAACTACTTAAATAAATTTGTTAATATTTTATTGAATATTTTTCTAGAATTGAAGTAATAATGTACATTAATTTTATTTTTATTTCTTTGAGAGATTAATCAATGGGTTGGGCCAACACCCTTTGTACTATATTTAGAATCAGGGAATTTGTACATTATCCTATAAGATCAAGTGCAATATACTATTTACCGAAATGTAGTATTTTCTAGAGCTACATGTTATCCATATGTGTACATATATATTCCCATCTACACTATTGTGTCCATACATCTATAGTCTATAGTCTGTCTATCGAAAAACCTACATTTTCAATTTATACATTCTACAACAAAAATAAAAATTCCATTACAGAGATGGCGACATTGGCCATAGCATTATTATTTCTTCTTTTTCTCCTTGGTGCCATAGAAAAACATTACCAAGGGTTCCTCATATATTTCCTCCAGTCCCCTTTTCTAAGTTTATTTCTTCATCCTCCTGGCATGTGCGGCTCTAGAAATGACCAGGAATTCTAGTCCAAAATTCTTGTGAGTTGGGCATTTTGCTGCCTCCTCCATGTCTCTAGGATCCTCCTATATCTAGGGATAACTTTAAGAAACCCCCCCCCCCCCCACTCTCAAAAAGTATAAAATCATGGAGAATCACATATTTTTTGGAGGGAAAATTTTTAATAATGATGGCGAATTGTGTTTCAAAATATGGATATTTGGTGGCAAATTTTTTAATAACGTATACCATTTTTATAAAAATAGGGCGCCTACAATTTTTTTATATGAAAATTACTAATTTAATTGGTGAAACAAACTTCCTTATACTAATAAATTACGGTGAAACTATTTTCAAAATATTTTAATTTATTTATTTGTCATGGTGAATTATTTTTCAAAAATGCATATAAGCTTGGCAATTTAATACAATAGTTGTATAGTTGGTTTGGTGATTTAATAATTAGAATTAATTATTAAATTTAACATTCTAGGTGATTTAAGTTTTTAACTTAAATTTAATAAGTTCGGTCCTAAATTTTCATTCTTAAAGAACGACACATGTGATGATTCCAGAGAGTTTTTAGTAAAGGAGTTATCCCACCACATTCCGTCTTAAATGCACCTTCCATCATTCATCTCTCTTAACCCAATGGTTATGATTTGATGTTGAAGTTGTACTAGTAGGTGCAACGGGTCCGATCACTATGATCCTCATCCAATAAGCCCATGATCAGTCATACCATGTGCCATGATTCCACCAAGAGTTTTTCGTAAAGGTTATGAAGGCCAAAAATAAGCTTGAAATTCACCTTTGGTCGTTGATATGTTGTAATCCAATGGGCGTGTGAGTCTGTGACCTCATTTTTTGACACCAAAAAAGAAAAATTCTACAGGCAATCTTTGGTAATGATAGATAAAATTATTGATTAATGGTGATGAGTAGATGACATCAATTAAATTTTGTCTATGGCATCTCCAAAAAATTAAGGCTGCAATAAAATTTTACTTGTATAAGATACTACAGACTCATTCTGATTTGCTACCGATCACAATTGTGAGCTCATAATCAACTGAGTTTTTGTACTACTAAATCTCTTGAAACTATCCTTATATAGACATGCTTATTTTGAATTTTGGTGAAGGGTTTGACTATTTCATATGTGTATCATCTTAAAATGGAAGCACTTCCATGTTAAGAGTGTTTAGCCCTCCAAGTAAGTAGTCTGGGGTCATCTTAAGTGCCTCGATCAGGTCTTTTCTCAAATCTGGCTTTCTCCCCCCATTCTGCTTCTCTCTCCACCTAATTTTACTTTATTTCTACATTTTTGAAAACTCTGGATTGAGGTCCTGAGGTTTTTGACCTCAAGGTCAAAGATGACCTTGAGGGTCAAAGTCAACCTCAACCATGACCTAGGTCAAGGATGACCTCGACCCTTACCTAGGGCAGGGTCTACCTCATCCTTGATCCAGATTTCAAATTTTAGGATCCCATGATTTCTCGGTGTCGAGTTTCAGAAATATTTGTTTTCCCGCTTCTAGGTCGGCCATTTCGGGTTTCAGAATGGTAAATCCTTAAATTTCATTTAATATGGGTCCATTTCTAGGGGTTAAGGTTAATTGGGATTTAATTCCCCAATGTTGGCCTTCTCTAGAGGTTTGTGCCCTAGATCACTATAAAAGGAGGCCTTCCTCTCTCATTTTCTCCATCTTCTTTTTCCATCAAGCACTCAAGTTCTCAAGCAAGATCAAGAAAGTATTTCCATTCAAGCATTCAAGTTATCCATTGAAGATCAAGGATTCAAGCATTCAAGCCTTTGAAGGGATTTTGGTTCAAGCATGCAAGATTCATCATTCAAACCCTAGATCTAGCCATTATGATGGTGTGATCTTCCTTCAAGATCCTTTGATTCATCTTCAAGATCCATTCATTCTTCTATCAAGGTGGATTCCAAGCATACAATCATGAGGTTTTGGATTTACATCCATGGTTTTGATTTACATTTTCCATTGTTGTGTTCAAGCTTTCATATCAATATACTTGTTTACATTTCAAATATAATTGCATATCTATTGAATTACATAGCTTCGTTGTTAGATCTACTTCTACTACTTGCTAGCATTCTCATTTCAATTTCAATATTAAGGTTGATTCCAAATTGGGTTTTGACCAAGGCAAACCCCTCAAACAAACAAAAAAAACCCTCTTTTTCTTATAGGTACAGGTGTGAAGCTGCAAATCTGAGCTTGGATTTGGATACCCTTTTCAATGAACTTCTGAGATCTGTGAACAAAGTCAAGGTCAACCTTCAAAATATTAATGTAGCCTTTGGCCTTTTATCAGGGTCAAAGACTACCTGCTGTCAAAAAGATAAAAAAATTTTGGGTTTTCCTCGTCTCGACATTTCCAGATCGAAACAGGTTGCAGAATTGCCCGAAACTACACACAAACATAAGAAATCAGCATTTTCTAGATCTGTCCTATTTTGAGGTTAGTACTTGCCTTTCAATTATTTCAGATATCAAGCACATCTTCTTTATAGGGAAATATAAGGTTTTCTTCCTCTTTCATATTCTCCATAGATTGATTCAATTGTGCATTAACCTTTTGGTTGATCAATTTGGATCTCTCCTTTGGGAATTTGGATTTAGAATTAGATCTCATATTTCCCCCGTACATTTTAGGGTGAACCCGATTTCATCCTATTCAATATGATAATAACTAATATTTGGTGAACCCCACGTAATTTCAAGTAATTGACTAGGCGAATAGGGTGGGAATTTAGGACACGATTGTGTATAATGCATGGCAAATCGGGTCCTAGTGCAAATAAAAATTTCACTCGAGACAATGGGCTTTTGGCGAATGGTGATCCTTGATAATACACCGTTCCTTAATCCATGGAAAATAATAGTAAAATATAGTATAGAAAAATGGGTGAACAACCTAACTACTGTAGTGAAATTACATACAAATATTGGCGAACAAGCCAACCAATATACATGTCCTTTATCAAATCTGGGCGAACCGATCAACCTCTATACTATGCATTTTTTTCACCAATTTCACCATTTTTTTCAACCTCTATACTATCCATTCCTTACCATAATCTGGCATCTTTGACATTTCCTCTTCCGCATCCTCCTTGTCACAATCACTTTCACTATAAACCCACATGCCTTCTCACTCTTTATAGACCTAGAGCAACTCCTTTGTAAGGGATAGAAGAATAATAGCCATGCACAACAGAAATTTAATATTCCTAGATCTATGTCACTAAATCTTGATTTTATCTTGTCCATATCTACTGAAAAGATGAGTGGTAACTTGTATATATCACCCTTTATCATGTAATATTTTTGTGGCATGGGTACCATATTCTTCTTGGTCATATTTTCTAGTACTACATCAATGTCTCCAAGAAAGGTGTGCTTGAAAATTCTTTGATACAACATTTTTTCCTTCTTCTTTACCCCGCAACATAATGTAAAGGCCAAAATTATTGTAGTTATGTCTATATTGACATGGTTTCTATGGTAAGTTCATAGGAATTCCCTACCTAGGACATCCTTGACTACATGGAGAACCCAAGGGTGCTTAACTATAAGCATCGATTTGAGTCCTTTGTCTATTATTTCACTAGAGAATGACATCATGGGATTTTTAGAATCCAAACTTATTGGTGTGTCCATCCTTCCTTTCTTTTTTTGCCAACACTTTTCAAGAAACTTGTGAGTCATCTGCAATTGCTTGCCACTTGTCTTTGTACCTCATGATATTTATAGCATTGATTCATAAATTTGAATATTTATGGTATGGGGTGTTATCTCCAAATCTAAGGTGTGATTACTTTCCATACTACTTCATGATGTGAGCATTCTTAACACCCATGGTGTGATTAATCTCCCATTGAATGGTTTACTAGCAAGGTTATTGGCTTAATAGCTCTAGCTGAGAGCATTCTTAACACCCTTGCACTCCATGCCTAGGGAGCTCTAAATCGATTTCTCAAGGTTTCCAATCCATGGATTCTCTTGGAAGCAATGATTTACAGAAGTGCACCATTTGAGTGTGTACATTTTTGGCACCCATCGTGGGGCTCGAACCCATGACCACAAGGTTAAGAGGCTTGCGCTCTACATAACGGAGCTAACATTGTGATTCCCGAGGATCATTCTATTACTATCAATACTCTTGCTATTGTTGAAATGTTTGTTCCTCACAAAAAACCCTCTAATGATCCTACTGCATCCCTAGTTTTCGCTAAGAAAACTTTTAAGATGATGAGCCTTGGTATGGGTAAATACACGCTAGATTCCCTTGCTACTATGCCTACTTCTCCTAGATCATATGGGAGACCTTCTGATAAGATGAAGCCTTCTGCTTTTGCCATGACAATTTTTGGTAATTTAGTTCAAGCGTCTATACCCCTCGAGGTAGAAAGAGAAGAACAAGCTGTTAGAGAATGGATCTATAGAGATGAAGAAGACAATACCACTATTGCTACTCCTATTTCTCCTAAGAAATATGGTAAAGGCTATAAAGTTTTGCAGAAAATTGGCTATCAAGGTTAAGGACCTATAAATGATAATGGATAGGCCTTAGTCGAGCCTTTGAGTCACACTAATGGCTGACCCTCTAATATTACAACAAGTCTAGGATATGGTGTCGATGATGACCTCCCTACATGTTCTGGAAATGCTCCCATGATTAGTGATTTAGACACAGATACAGATGAGTCACCACTGCACACTATGGCTCAAATGGGAGATGATCTTCCTTCTACTTCACTCCTTTGGGAAGGAGAATGTATACCTAACAATGATTCAGCTAAAGCTTCTATGTCTAGAGATAATGAATTTCATCCCAGAGATAGACAACGTAGGAATATTTTGTAGTTAATGAAAAGAAGAGATCTCACAAATAATGATGCTGAAGCCTCTACTTTTAAAGGTCCTAAACCCTCTTGGTGCAAGCATCCCAGTAGAAGCATAACAACAAATTCAAATGAATATGAATGGGATACTCTCTCTGACAAATCTTCCATAGTGGATATGGAAGTGGATGTGGTTCATACTTATGGTGACCAACCTAACATAGTTGATGAGTCTCACGTAGGGTCTGATGAGTTTAATCCACGTATTGCTTTAGTGGACCACACTAGTCCTTCTATGACAAGTCTGGATCTTAACACTTTTGGAGCTTACCCTATAGGCTCAACCTCTCTTGTCACCAAAGATGACATCCCTCACATAAATGCTATTGAACCAGTCACTTCATTTCATCTCGTAAAATCAGATCTCATAGCTTTGTCCACCTAGGATCAACATGCCCTTGAACCTGTTACTTCTTCCACCAGTGAACTAGCAACAAAAAAGACTGAATCAGAAATCAAGTATCTCAATCATCAAATCAAAATAAAAGAGCAATGGTTGGATGGAGAAAACCACATTGTGGCAGTATCCAAACCTAAAAAAAGTAAAAATAAAGACCTGCTCAAAAATGATGATTATCAAATAAAAGATGACAATTTTATTCTCTACAAAAAAATGGTGAACTTTGTCAAGAATTATTTCACATCTATCATATTTCAGCACATTCCTAGAGCTCAAATCAAAGCTACTAATGCCTTGGTTACTTCGGCATCCATTTTACAATTGAAAAAGCATCAATCCCGCTTCCAGTTCCTGGTGGAAGAATTACGCTATCCTACCCATAATTCCTACAATGCCACCATCTTTTCCTATTTCCAAGATCATGTTATCCTTGAAAATCTCATCCATAACACCTCACACTTTACCCTCATCTCTGGTGACTTGTTTAGGAAGGGTCTAGATGGAACTCTCCTGCAATGTCTAGAAATAAAGGAGTCAGAAAAAGTGCTAGCTAAAGTCTGTGATGGTATATGTAGACCACACTTTAACGATCCTGCTCTAGCTTGGAAATTGCTTAGGGCTGGTTCCTATTAGTTAGGAACTTGTATTATCATAGCAGCATTTGGGTCCAATGCCTCTCAGTTATCTACATCAGAGGAAGCAGAGCTTACCAAGCCTATCAATGTTCTACAATTGCACAAGTTCTATGCTTAAGGTCCTTGAGCTCTTTGTATATATTTTATTGATCCTGAAAAAATTCCAAAAAATTCATATATTATGCTAAAAAATCCTAAAAAGAATATAAAGTACTAAAAAAAATGAGCATCCTAGTGAAAACCTAGCAACAGGCGCTTTGATGTCTCTCCAAAAAAAAAAAAAAAAAAAAAATAGAAAAAGTGCCTTGGTGAAAATCTAGAAACAGGTGCCTTGGTAGCAAAAATATAAAAAAATTATAAAAAGTCCTGAAAAAAATCTTCCACATGGTGAAAACCTGGAAACAGGTGTTGCTTGAGACCTTTGCACCTATGTCTATCAGTCTTGCATGGCGCTCTTTCGCTCCACTTCTCACTTTGCCTCTCCTAGCCTAGAATTGACTCTTGTCTTAGTCTAAGGGGCATCCATTGTTCTAGCTTATCTTGGGTCTCTTTGTGTGTCCGGGTTTCTTGGGCAACTTGGTTCCAATTGTGTTTTTCAAAACTTCCCCTAGTGTCAAGTGTTTCTCAATACTTATCAGATATCCTATCCATAGTCTCGAATGATAGGATATGTCCCACTGGCAGATGCGATACTCAAAGTTTGACTCTATGACCTACACACATGCACTTAAACACTTGACTTGCTAAAATTTACTTTATTTCTTTGTGTGTTGTCTATGATGATTTCTTTGATGAGTGTTCTCTCCCTAATAGTTTTTGATGATGCCGAGCTAGAAGACTGGGGCATGAGGACATGTTTTATTTGCTTTCTACCTGTGGGTATATTTTGTTGATCTTGGTTGTCATTAGCATTTATGCTTGTTCCACTTGACACTAGAATCTACAATGTATTATCCTTGATCATTTTCGCAAGTGCATGCTTGTATTCATCTTGACTTTGTTGTGTCTCGATGCGAGCATAATCTTGCTATATCAAACTTAGGGAACCTCACTGCACTAGTCATCTTGACCTACATGTCTTTGATGCCTAGGTGAGATTTCCACATTTTATCTGATATAGATCATAGTCATATACCCATAGTCATACTAGTGTGTCTTGTATGATCTTGCAACGCTACCAATAATGCTCGATGATGAATATTAGAGTCTAAAAGCTTTGTGACCTTGCAAGTAAACCACTTTTCATAATAGCTTGCATTTTTAAGTTCATGTTAGTTATTTTTGCATCTTGCATATGGAGAGAGCTCTCCTTTCATCTTTCATGGACTTGTTTATCAACTGCACTCACCTTTCACTTCTTCCCGATCACATCTTTCACTTCTTGTCTTCCATATCACATCATTTTCTCTTCATTTTGGGATCAAAATCAAAATTCAAGTTCACCTTGACCATCCAAATCACATTTCTCCTTCTTCCACGTAGTTGGCTGACCTTTTGAGGCTTGATCCTTCGATCTTTGCTAGGGCATCCTTTCCTTCTTCATCTCCATCTCTCTCACCCTTCTAGTCTTTCATTCATTTAATTCATCTCTCTCTAAGGTCTTGACTGGGGCATATCTTCACTGCTTGATGGTTATTCTCTTATCTTTCATCTTCGATTATGATTTCTAGTGATTTGATCATGTTGCTCTTGCTTCTGCCTTCCCTCTACCTGATTTTGATTTCGATCCCAAGGGGGCAGACACATCATATCCTATTGGCTATTCTCTAGATCATATGCTTGACCATTCCATTTGCTTTGATTGATCTATCTTTGTGCTTGACATGTTAGCTCTCGTCTCAAGTTCTAATACTATCCATCTCTTTCCTAAGTGTTCAGTACTGTCGCTACCAGGCTGACCATGCAGGATTTTCTATCTCTCTGCACTCCATTCTTTGGAGTCAGATCTCTATCTATTGCTTTCTTGGCTGATCTATTCTTTGATGTAATGTGTTCCCAGATCGATCACACATTAGTCAAAGAGGGGCAAATGTAATCATCTAAAAATGGTCATCTAGACTATTAGCCCCTTTCTAGCATTATTTGCTAAAATTGTCAATTGCTTATTCTTGATCAAATCCTAATTCTATCATTTATTCGATTATTTTCTATGGGCTAACCATTTTATCCTAAAGTTTTTATTTAATTAAAAGGAGTTTCCTCCTCTTTTAATTAAATAAAAAGCCCCCCACTTTTCCTCTTATCCTAAGTTGCACAAATAAAGCATTATTCCTATTTTACAAAAAGGGAAAAAGGACTTTTTGTCTCATATGGACACAAAAGTCAACTCTTATTTTCTCATTGGAGGATACTTGTGCACATGAATTGCTCCTCTTTGATTCTCCACCATTGATTAAATATTTTTCCTCTTAATCTCCATGGTCCATTCCTTCTCATTTCTTATAAAAGGAGAGCTCTCTTCTTCATTCTAGATCCCCAACTTTTTATGCTAACTTTATGATGTAGGATTTCTTGGAGACTTTAGGACTTTTGAAGACTTTGGAGCCTTTTGGAGATCTTTCTACATTTAGCTTTCATTCTTGCATTCTTAGATTAGCTTCATGTTTATGCTTTCTTAGATTAGTTTCCTTTCAAGCTCTAGCTTAGATATCACATAGTCTAAATAGGAAGGATTTGTAACACTTGCTCTTTCTTTTCATAGCTTAGTTGCATTGTTCTTTCATTTTTATAGCTTAGCTTGCATTCTCATTTCTAGTATAGTTTCATTTGCATTTCTACTTGATTCTTGGGGATATTGGCATTCTTGCCCTTGTCTTCATTTGAATCTCCCATTGCATGGTTTACTAGCAAGGTTATTGGCTTAATAGCTCTAGCTGAGAGCATTCTTAACACCCTTGCACTCCATGCCTAGGGAGCTCTAAATCAATTTCTCAAGGTTTCCAATCCATGGATTCTCTTGGAAGAAATTATTTAGAGAAATGCATCATTTGAGTGTGTACACCTTCTAGGTGTATTTTCTTTGCATTTATGTTGAGACCCATTCGTAGTCCTATGAGTGTTGTTCTAAATTATGCATTGTTATTTGTTGTTTCTCTAATGAATATTGACTTCTCTACAATTTTTGTCCTTCCCAATATCTGGCTTCACAATAGATTATGTTGGGACTTGAATTCCCCTTAGAGGTGTCATCAAAGTTGATTTTGATCTAATACATTTTCAGTGGAGTGCACTTAACACCTTCTCTTGGGTTCCATCATTTCTCTTTCAATGCAGCTCCATCAATCTTTAGAATTTGTAGTCATTCAAATGTTTTGTAAATTTGATCATCCCATCTTTTGAAAGTACTCTTATTTCCCACCTTTCTTCTAGTTACTTTATAAATTAATCCAATTGTTTCACTTTCAATTTTTTGATAGAGGTTATGAGTCTCCATACCCTTCCCTTTGAATATTATACTGTTCTATTTTTTTCATAGCTCTCATATAATTGTGGAAGGTAGTATCTTCCATATGCAACTAAATAGGTATTGTTGTTCAATAGATGCCACATCTAAAACTAGTCATCAATATATTTTGGGAGCAAGAATTGAAATTCCATTTTGGCCATAAAGTATTTCCAACACTCGTTCACATTTTGGCATCCTATAAAAATGTTGTTTGCAGTTTCTCCTACTAAAAAAAAGTGCACACCTCCCCGGGCCATGAATTACCATTTTTGTATCCTATATTATGTCAAAATATTATTCTACAACATTTTCCAAGTAAATACACCTGTCTTGGTAAAAATGACTTTACCCCCTATAACCTTTGTCATCCAATTTTCCCTTTCTATTGCTACTTCTTTCATTTTGTATCCTGCCTTGACTTTGTACTTCCCTTTATTAGTTCCACCCATCATAGAACATCTTATCTATTACTTGGAATTGTACTATCATCTCCTTCAACATTTGTGTTAGTTTCCTCTTTTGGTCTTCTAGGGTATTGAATTTGTTGAGAGATATCCACTCCCATTTCATCACTCCATCAATTTCAATGGATCTTCCATACTGACATTCATACCCTACGCCCTCTATTTTTCTTCCTTAATATTTTGCAGATTTGACTAGTCTACAGGGGGCTTCTCCCCACCCTAATAATTATTCCAAAACCTAGCTCTATGTCTATTTCTTACTTCCTAAGTGACATGATGGGATATAATAGCTCTACATTCTAGACTATAGTTCTAGATAGTTGATCCTTTGGGTGGGTGTGTGACTATAAATATTCTAGTGTCTTCATTTGAATATAGGTATTTATGTTATAGTATTTGTAGCTAGTTTTGGTAATTTTAGTTGTATATGTTCCACACCAATTTAGTTCTCATGGCCTAACTCATTCTAGTACTAACTATCTCATGCTCATTCCACCAACTTCCTTACCAAGAATACATTGTGCCATGATACCAATGGAAATTTATTCTAGTCTCTAGTACCACTCTAGAAAAACCTTCTCATTATCTGATTTAGATTATCCTATGTTTCTTTAGGAAGTTTCAAAAATGAAATTGAATATATGGAGATTGTTGATATTACTGTGTTGATCATCATTAGTTTACATGTTAAACTTATCCATTTCCCTTTCTAGATTTTCATGTTTCTCTTGCATCTATTGATCAAATTCTCCTAATAGCTTACTTTATTTTCCCCTGTAAATAGTGGTACTCCCAAAAAAATTCCATGAAAGGATGCGATTCGGAGGCCTAGTACTTAAGCTATATATCTTTGCAATCTCACTTGTGCATTGAGGAAGAAAACTTCTGATTTTCTCCAATTGATAAATTATATCCAGAAGCTCTGCAATATTATTTCTTCAGGAATTTTTTAATTGTTCTTTATTTTGTCCTAGTTGTATCCCCAAATATTATTTTTCATCTATGAATTATTTGTGTGAGATATTATCTACTCCTATAGCCAATTTCATTCCATACCAATTTCCTTCCTCCCATAGTCTTGTGATGCCTCTCCCCATCGCCTCTCCCATTATAATGAATAGAAAGGTGAAAGGGGATCCCCTTTTTGTATACCTCTAGTGGTAATAATGAATCCATAAGAAGATCCATTGACCAAAATTGAGAATTTGGGGTTCCCTATGCAACTCTTAACCCATTCTACTCAACCTTCATTGAATCCAAACTATTTTAAAACTTCAATCAAGAATTTCCTATTAACCAAATCATAAGCCTTAAGGATGTCAAGCTTGAGTATCATACTGGAAACCCTTAATTTCATGTCCAAGTGAATTACTTCATGGGAGATTATTATCCGTTCTATAATTGATCTCCCTAGTGAGAATCCACTTTTCTTTGGTGATATTATACTGCCAAGTATTGTCTTTAGTCTATTTTCTATTATCTTCATTATAATCTTGTAGATAATATTGCATTAGCCAATAGGCTTGAATTCATTCATAGTTTGTGCCTCCTTATTCTTTGGGTTGAGTTATAGGAATGTGTGGTTAGTTTCTTCTAGCATAACCTTCCTTCTTCTGGAATCATTTGTTCCAGTTGTTCCACACCTTTAGTTTGTTTTTTACATGTTTAAGTTTCTTTCTTACATGGTAGAGATTGGACTTGTTTCATGTGTCCACTTATCCCTACCATTTCTTCATCATAGATTCTAGGACATCTCTTACCCGCATGTTTTCAAATTTTAAGGAGCTTCCATTTGGTAGATTTTCCAAGGTTATATTTAGCTCCACTAGGTAGTGGTTTGATCATGTGAAAGGGAGTATCTTTGCTTCATGGATTCCCACATTATAATCTAATCCTCCATATATTAGGAACCTATCTAGTCTTTTGGCTATGTTTCTGAAGCCCTTCCTTCTATTAGTCCATGTAAAGGTTCCATTTTTAGTTTTGATGTATAGTAACTAGTTCTAATCTATGAAGGCTTGAAAATCCCTCTAAAATTTGGTCAATGGTTCATTTTATAGGGAGCTTAGTTGAATCCAATAATTTTTATTGGTTAAGTTTTAATTTAATGTACAAATCGTATAAGTTTACAAGGAATTTTATATATGATAAAATTAAAAAGTTACTCTTTTCAATTTTTCTTTCAGTGAATGTACATATTTATGTCTTTCATTTTTTGAATAAAAACTCGATCTTATGTTTTTGTATTAGCGTCATTTTATTCTAGTTTTATTTTTTTGCTAAATCCTAGTGATATTTTTGTGGTGTTTTGTATTTGTTTCTATTAGTTTCCTTTATGTTTTATGTTTTTTCCCATCATATGAATCATTTAAGAATGTTACTTGTTAGCTAATGTCACATGTGTGCATCATTCAACACACTTGTCCTTCGACTATTTAGTCATACAACAATTAGTCTCTATATATCACTATTCTTTTAACCTTCAAAATTTATTATATAGCTATCATTTCCCCAGTTTTTCAAAGTCCTATCATCACCTTTACATTTTGAATGATTATTATACTTTCATCTTATCCTTCAAATATTTAGTATCCTCACTTACTCATGCATTATTTATCTCTCTAAGGGAAAAAAAAAAAAAAAAATAGAACAGTTTGTAACATTCTATAGAAAATTATAACACTCTAGTATTCTTCTACACCTTGGCCTAATGATCATCCTTATTTCTCATATTAAAGATCAATTTATATGTCATGTCATCTTTTCCTTTTATATTTAATATTCATGTCAAGTTCATATCCTTTGGAATTGTGGAGCTATAACACCTTTCTCTTACCATGCACACTAGGGTATTTCTCCTTTGCACTAGGAATTAATACCTTAAAAAATTATTTATTTTCATAGTCCTAGAAAAATGAAGGCTAATTGAACACACTTTTTTTTCCTCATTTTGAACTGACTATTAATTGAAGTAAAAAGAGAAAAAGAAAGGCTTCAATTGACTTTCCAAGCTCCCAAATAGTCACTCCCTTTCTCCTCTTGTCAAATTTTAAGTTTTTTTTTTACTCCTAAATGCATGAAGAATTGATTTTCTTCTCCTCTCATTATATTTTAATTTATTTATTTTAAAACAATTTTATTTTTTTTTTATTTTTTTTATTTTTTTTTTTGGTATATTTAGTATGTTGCCTTGTGTGATGTTGCATCCCTACGGATAGATATTCTTGATATAGAATTTTGAAATGTGCCAACACATTGACTAAGCAATAGCATATTGTGCACAATTCTTGACTAATGATCTTTCCATATTATTTTCCAACTCATAACCTAATGCCTTTATGCCATTAGTTTGCTATCGAAATGATAGATCTACATATATTGATTCAATTATAATATTAACTCATCTATCTACTTGAAATTCCATTTATAACCAAGTTTTATTTTGATAAAAATATAAGAGTTTCTCTTACCTAGAAACCACTATCCATGAAAAGGATACAAATTTGAATGTAAATTATAATGATAAAGATAAAAATGATTCATAATTTATTAAATTGATTATCACTCAAAAAATATTATTTAATTACAACAATGTAGATTTAAAGAAAATAAATGACAAGCTTGATCTATATTGCATTTAATATGATGGTTACATTTTTCATAGCCTGATATCTTCACATCGTCTAATCTTGATAGTATTTGCAAATAATGGCATGTCTTATATAGGCCTTAACACATTATTTGTAGGAGTACAATCAACAAAGATAGGATTAATTCGTATATGGTAGTTTTTCCTTGCCTCCCATTTAACTGTCATGCTGAGGAAGGTGGAAATATATAAATGTATCATTTCCAACATGTAAATATTGAGAGAGACCACACAAATCAAACACACATGTCAAATTGCATGTGGAAATTTAGAATTGGAAATAATTGTGACCACACAACTCAAAAATATTTTCTCGCTAAAAGTCTTTGATGGACAATAACATTCATTGCAACTACACCTTTCAAGAACGAAGTCTTTGATGGACAAAAACATTCAGTTTAAGTGACTTAATTTAATTACAATGGTAAGGGCCCATTTGGTGCATGGAATACCAAATGCTAGATATAGTCAATTCTGGAAGATGCTACAATTCTGGAAGATAAAAATTTTGAAAATGATTTCCGGAATATGGGATGACCTGTTTGGTTCACCCAGAACATGACTAAGAAGATGCATAAGGAATTTTAATTATGTGTTTTAATTTCTTTAAATATCATGTGTATACGTCTATATATATTCACACATACATGTGTGTGTATATACATATATGCACACATGTGTATATATACACACACATATACACATAGGTACCTTTATATATACATGTGTGTATATATATACACATGTATGTGTGTATATACCCATATTTGTGTGTATATACACACATACATGTGTGTGTGTATACACACATACATGTGTGTGTGTATACACACATACATGTGTGTGTGTATACACACATACACATATATACACACACATGTATACATATATACATACATGTATATATATATATATAGACACACACAAATACACACATGTGTATATATACATAAACACACATGTATATATATACATCCTTATAGCAATATAATATACATCCTTATAGTCACGGATCCCACAAAATATTAAATATGGTTTTATAAAAATTGGAATTGGAAATTGGAATTTCCAATTCCACCTATTTGAGTGGAAGATGAAATGCCCATTTTGGGGGCAAAATTGGAATTTCAAAATTCCAATTCCAATTTTTTGGATGGACACAAACATGGAATTATATTATCCAGATATCTAATTCCGAAATTAGAGCTCATATTCCATGCACCAAATGGGCCCTAAGAGTTTGTCTTATAGAAAAATTAATTATTGATACTTCTAAATCATGTTTATCTAATGTATATTCAAGGTGAGGAAAACATTATCATTTTAGGAAGCACCCTTTGAATCTATTGTGTTAGCATTGAAGATTTAGATTTGATTAAACTTAAATTAAGTTGTAATGTCATGAAAACAAGCAATGAGCCACTCCTCAAGTATCTCAAAAAGTAAGAATAAATGGAACAATCTCCCTTGATTTAGACTTGGGATGAAACTACACAAAACTCATAATCAGGCCCTAAGAAGGCTCATATTTCATAATTCACCTAATATTTATCCTACTTCCCCTAAAAAGAATAATAAGGCTACTTCTTCTCACTAGCCCAAACCAATGAGCTTCTAATGGTTACCCCTAGAAAGAGAAAAGCCCCTCTGTATCTTTCAGGCCCCTCCAAGTAAATGAAAAATAAACCCTTTCCTAATAAAAGTGTTAACATAACTATCTTGGTGGATGTTGAGGAGGATAAGAAGCAAAAAGCTAAGAGCATTAAAATTGAAGAGAAGAGCTCAAGGTCTAGTAGTAGAAGGTCAGACATTGTCTAAAGCCCTTGAGGACCCTCACTTTAAATGAAAAAATATATTATTATGGAGGAGAAAGAAATCATTTCATCTTGGATAACTCTAAGGAAAAAGAAGACAACAAGGATGATTGCTATGAAGGTGAAGATGAGAAAGAAAAAGAGGACACTGCCTCTGGTGAAGAAGAAGGTGACATGGATAAGGATGTTGAGATGGGAGAAGAGGTTGATATTTCTATAAAAGAAGAAGATGCTATGGAGACTAGAAATTCTAGAGGAAGAAAACATATAAAAAAATGACAACCCCTTATAGGAGACTATGGAAAAAAGGAACCATCTAGAGAAGAAGGTTAATGAGAAATGTGCTTTCATCGATAAGGCTCTTGCTTCCTTGGTCAACATTACAAATGGCATCATGAACAGGGCTATGATGGGAATTACCATGGGAAAATCTATTTAATCAAAAATCAACTCAAGAGAATAGGTGGTGGGATGGTCACTAAGGAAAAGAGGTCTC
The DNA here is from genome assembly GCA_027943335.1 of Chamaecyparis obtusa. Taxonomy (NCBI): domain Eukaryota; kingdom Viridiplantae; phylum Streptophyta; class Pinopsida; order Cupressales; family Cupressaceae; genus Chamaecyparis; species Chamaecyparis obtusa. The sequence continues at coordinate 569,781 of BSBK01008515.1, forward strand.
AAATAGACAAGTTGGATGCATGGTTGGTGGCACTATAGGAGCTAGAAAAGGATTGGAGCCTCATTGAGGATTTATACAGTAAAAAATGAGTTTTTTGTCTTTTATGTTATGTTTGTCGATCCTCTAGGATGGAGCTTTTAAGACTTTTAAATCAAAAACTTTATTATGGTGGTTAGAGTAGTGAAGCTATTTCATAGGATTTTGAGAAATTTTACTATTATGGATTATTTAAAGGTTGTGATGGGTATTTTGGTTGTTATGGTTATGGTTATTACCATGGTAGATATGGTCTATGGTAGTGGGCTTTGGTTTTTGTCTAGTTAGAAAGGGTTGTAGTTTTGTTTGTTTTTGGTTGGTTGTAGTGTTGGGGGCCCCTTCACTATTTTGTTGTTATGATCAAATGGTTTAAGATATTTTATCTTTTTTAATGGCTCAAGGGCCTCTCCCTTCTTATCTAATCAAAAATATTTGAATGACAGTGAGAATAGGATATTAATGAAGTAGCTCCATGACAGTCATAAGGTATTTAAGACAAACATTTTGTAGACTTATCAAGAATAATTAGAAAAGGGCACTTAAAGACCCTATTTACTTGAAACAACATGAAAAATAATGCTCAAATAGAATGATAGAAATAAGTTGAACAAGTGGAAATAGTTCATTATTATGCTTACCTTAGTGTGTCGCTCAAAAAACCTTCCTTAAATATTAGTGGAGAGGATCTAATAATTAAGCATGTTCTAAATATTTTTTGTTAAGGTAAAAATAGGTTTTGAAGGGACCTAAAACCCTTTACAAGTAGATTTTGATGGAATCTATAGCCCCCCAAAAAAATCTACAAAAGAGAAGGCACCAACCCAACTAACAACAAAAAGGCTTCTTAAAAGAAATTATCAAAGAAAAGCTCCAAATACCCCACTCAGAGGCCCAAGCCCTCACCAAGTTACATAGGGTTTTGGAAGGATCCCTCAACCTTATAAGGGTTTTGACAAGCTCCCTTAACCTAAAATATGGGTTTTTCATGGATTTCATAACCATGAATAAATATCTCCACCTTAAGGCAGCCACAAGATGGACACCTTGGAGCCACAAAATGCCCCCAAATACAATAATTTTCATCTTCTTTGTAGCCATTCTCCACCTCCAAAGGAGAAGCATTCTAATAGCAACACATCTCTTCTTCAAGAAACCCTTATCCACCTTAATAGAATGAGCTATAGAAGAAAAGGAGTGAAGACATAAAGAATACAACCCCCAATACCAGCAAATCACCTCTCCCCTATACACCCTCTTCACCTTTATGGGAGGAACATTCACCTCCACGGGACTAACAAGATATAAAAACAAAGAGATGACAACAAATATTATCACCACCCATCAAAATCTTCACCTCTATAGAAGAATTTATAACAGATAGTAAAGGATGAAATAGTGAAGCCCTAATCAACATTAAATCTTTGAAGCATACAAGGGCCTTGAGAAATATCTCCCATAACCATTTCTCTTCCAACAACATAGGGGAGGTCCTTCACCAAAAACAACAGAGTAAACCCAAAAGGGGATTAAGAAAAATCAACCAAAAAACATACAAGCCCCCACACAAAAAAAAATATATGAAAACCTCCAACCAAGCTCTACTCATAGACTCTAAAGAAACAAAGAATCCTACAAAAGAAAAATATAGGCAAAAGACTACTTCACCAAACTTTGTAGGGCCAAAGTCACAAGAAGATTTGGAGCCATTCCAAGTAGAACAACTGCCCAACTATTGAGAATAGGCATTACCAAGGGAAAGAAGAACCTCCCAAAGAAATGAAATGAAAATAACTTCATAAAAAGACAACCTAGTAGATTCAACTACAAAAATTGATTTAGGACTGCATTTTAGCTCCCTAAAAGGCATCTAAAGCCTCACTTTGTTCTCCCAGGAGAAGACCCACCCCCTTGAAATGTTGATTCCTTCAACACAAGGATAGAGAAAAAATATGTTAACCTCCAAAGAAAAGTCAACCATAGCAGAGTGAAGATTCAAAGAAGCGGGATGCTCCACACTCCCTCTACTATTAGGTAGCTCCAACTCATGCACTTTCCTCTTAAGTCCCACAACCCTTCCATATCCAATAGAAATTCTAGCCAAATTGCCAATCTTAGTGCCAAGGAGCCAGATGAGCCTAGGAGAAAAGAAAACCACATCCAATATCAACCAACCCCATAAATAGGGGAGAAAAGGTACGCTAAAATCTAAAATAATTTTCGGTATGCGCCACTTTCTTCCACTAAATATTTCTCCCCAAAAAATATTGTCCCCTTGCAAATGTGAACACCATCAAACCAAAAAATAAAGATAGCCTAGAAAATTGGGCACCAAGGGGAGCACAGAAAGATAAGCCTTGTCGAGCATTTTTTCATCCAAATCTTCTTCCCCTTCACCACTCTCCCCACCTACAACTCTCTCATTGCTCTTGTTCTTGTCCACCCTTTGGAAGACTACAACACCAAGCTACGACGATCCAAACATTCCCACATCTTCCTCTACTTCCTCAACACACCCATCTGCCTCATCGCCAACTTCATCCTCATCTGATTCAGCCACAGAGGCTCCCCTATAGCTACCTGAACCCCTATATTTTGAACGCTTGGCGCTTCCACCACTCCCACTCTCCATTTCATTTTTTCTTCTTCTAAGCATGTTCCAAAAGTTGTAATAGTAAATTTTATTTTAATAACCAATCTTTTTTTATTTAATATTGCACCAATATTTATGACTTTAAAGGTGGTATCGTTGATACTGACTACCCATAATTGAATTAAATATATTCCTTAGATCTAAAAAATGGTGCATTGTGTGATGCCACATCAGTAGACCAATAAAAATTGACTTAGTTTATAGGTATTAGTCTCAATTTTTTAGAGGCTATTTTGGACACCTTGGTAAGAAGCATGCTTTTGTGGAATCATATTTGATGGTGTGGCCTTGAAACCTTGGTATAATTAGAGACTTACCAAGTAAGATGGTGTAAAAAATTGGGAGTGATTTTAAATTTCCATGTAGGATTTTGAGTTGCATGAAGTTGGTGTGCTCAACTAATAGGTTGCATGTCTATTTAAAGAAGAATAAAAGAATTATCTTATATTTAAGTCACTTGAAACTTTACTTTTATAATGAGAAAATTTTGAATACCTTCCAAACTTTGGTGTGACTGAAAATATTGTATGTTTGAGGATATCCATGCTATCCAAAAATTTATGGATAAAGAAATTAGTTCCACATACAATTGTTTTGGCTGAATTTGGTTGTTATCCACTTTATACTTTAACTATTATTATTTTAGCAATGTTGCTTCATAATTAAGATGGATGAAAAACACAATAATTGATCATATAGACATAAATTTAAGATTATTTGATATTACATATTGCGCTATATTTATGTCTATATTCTTTGATATAGACATAAAATTAAGATTATTTGATATTGTATTGGGATATATTAAGAAAGCCAAGTAATTTATTCAAGAGGTAATCAGTGAGGAGGAGGACTATATTAATGAGGAACACATTAAACCCCATATTTCTAACAATTTGGCTAGCAAGAAAACAAGGAAAGGAAAAATAATTCTTATGTATTATGATTTGGAGGAGGACAACATTGAACTAGGGATTGGGAAAACCAAGCAGAAATATGACAAGGGAAAGATGATAGATAATAATGATGTTGATGAAGATACCCTTAGAAATTACAATACATCCACTATACTAATATTTCAAGCCATATCTCAGACAGCACATGAAGAAGGAACCTATTGATCTCATTGGGTAAATGATGCCTGAAGAAGTAAATGACAATTGTACCAATCTTAACTTGGATTGTGTCGACTAATAAAATATTACTTTGGAATTGGCTAATCTAAAGAGGTTGGAAACCTTAAAACCAAATTTTTGGAGATGAAACAGAAGATGAGGAGTATCTCCAAGTTTAGTCTTTAGGTTATGCACGGTTTTCCTACTTCCCTTTGCTTGTTGTAGTGGAAGATTCTTGGTGAGGATGGAGAGGAAAATAGAAACTACAAGGATTTATTCAATTTCCTTGTGAATAATTGGATCCATGTGTTGTACTAGTTTGGTTGTGACATTAAATCCCCTCATAATGTTTAATTTATTGGGTGGTTATAATTATTACCACCTTGTGCCCTTGTGGGGCTTTTAAAAATTGGTAGGATGGACATTTTTAAGGGTAGTTGTCATATAAGTGTTATCTTTTTTAGGAGAAAAAAATATTTGAATATTGTTTTTATCTATAATACAATAATTAGTTGGTTGTGTGTAGGTTTTTTGACCATTTTGTCTGTGATTGTTTATTAGTGGTTCTTTACATATTTTTTTATGTTCTTCTTCTATTAGTGCTTTATTGGTTAGTACGCCCTTTGGTTGTGGTTCTGTAAGGGTCAACGTGCCCATTTTTTGTTGTTGATTAATATCAAAAACAAATAAATCTTCTAATTTAATAGTTTCTTTCATAATATCCTATTGTCCAGTTATCTCCACATTTTCATATTGATAAAATAAAAGCATTCAATATTATTTAGTAGCTTTCATTTTCTCAATGTAAGATTTTTATTTCGTAGTTGACAAAACATTCACCTACAAGTATTATGTAAAGTGTTTCAAAAATCTTTACAAAAGATTTACATTGTCTATTCTATGAAGCTAATAGGACCCCTTAAGCCCTAACATGACCTAATAGGACCCATTAAGAACTAACATGATTAACATGACCTATTAGGACCCCTTAAGACCTAATAAGACCTAATAGGACCCTTTAAGACCTAACATGACCCGTTCAGACCTAATAGGACCTTTTAAGACCTAACATGACTAATGAGACCTAATAGGACCCTTTAAGACCTAACATGACTAATAAGACCTAATAGGACCCCTTAAGACCCAACATGACCTAATAGAACCCATTAAGACCTAACATGACTAACATGACCTAATAGGACCCCTTAAGACCTAACAAGAGTTTTAATTTTCAAAATATTCCTCCTACATTTTTTTCAGATGTAGATTAATTGTACTTTTAGGTACCATGTGTTCAGATGAAATTTGACTGAACAGAGAATCTTCTTCCATCTCCATCAGATTTTCAAAGACAAAAACAATATTTCTAGATCGACTACCACCTTTTGTAACTTCAATAGGTTGTTCCTCAACATCAACTAGTTCTTCTTCAACTTCAATAGGTTCCTCTTCAATACATTTTTTTCATCCTTGCATCTTGTCATCTCTTTTTTATCATACTATTTTGATCTATTTCTTTGATTCCCCATTACACATAAAACTAAGATTGAGAGTTTCAATTCACCTGCATGTACAGAAAACTAGATATAATACAAAACATCAAAAAAATCATTAAAAAATATTATAAATTCATAAGCATGTTGGTAGTGGGCTAGCATCCCTCGTAGGGTTCGTGACATGGCTTAACCACCTCGTATGTCTTCTATAAGGGTATGTGCAGGATCATGGTATGCCAAACTAGGCCCTTAAGTTGCAATGAAAATTTAGAAAATCAAGTTTAGGCAAGTTGACATAAAAATTTGAACAAGTTATAAATATTATATCAAAAATATGTAAGAAGAGAATCTATAGAAAATTGAATTTATTTTCTAAGATACTGGGCATTTTTTGAAAAATAATTATTCTATATGTTGAAAATTTCAAATTTCAATGTAGTACAAAAATTTCAAGAAAAAAATAAGTAGGTGTATGTCTGACCACCTTAAATACAATCAAATGATAAAAAAAATTTACAAGATTCTAGATATAAGTAGTTGACTCATGTCCAGATGTGACACATATTTTTTTGTAATTTTTTTCCAAGTGAATAATTAATTATGATTTTTCTTCTACAACTTTTCCAGAATACAAAAACTCTCATGTCTGACCATGTTAACTTAGTCTAAACTTTATCAAATTGAAAACTTTTTTTATTTTTTTTGTAGTAGGAAAATCATAGAATGTGACACATGTTTTGGATTTCAAAAAATGTTGTATAGTTTGAAATTTATAGCTATTTTTCAAAAAGTATATCAATCAGGACTAGAAAGATAACAAGTGGGTGTTTGTCTGACCACATTAAACAAAATCAAATGATAATATTTTTTAATAAGATTCTAGATAAAAGTAGTAGACTCATGTCCAGATGTGATGTATATGTTTTTGTATTTTTTTTCCAAGTAAATAATTAACTATGAATTTTTTGTTACAAATTTTCTTGAATATAAAAACTCTCGTGTCTAACCACCTTAACTTAGTCTAAACTTCATCAAATTGAAAGAATTGTTTATTATTATTGTATTAGGTGAAGCATAGAATGTGATGTATATTTTAGATTTCAAAAATGTTTTATTGTTTGAAAGTTGTAGTTGGTTTTCAAAGATTTTATCAATCAGGACTTCTTTTTCACATCTCCACTTTTTGGCATACCATGATCCTACACATACCCATAAGTCTAGTGGTTGTATCAGGCATTAACAGGTCAATCTTTTGGTGCAACGGCAATAATTAATTGTAACAAGTGGTATCAGAGCTTGGTCATGGGTTTAAATCCATGCAGGCCATGGCGAGTGATGTTGGGAGGGGGATTGTTGGCAGTGGGCCAGCGTCCCTCATAGGGTTCATGACATGTCTTAACTACCTCTTGTGTCTTCTATAAGTCTAGTGGTTGTATCAGGCATTAATAGGTTGATCTTTTGGTGCAACAGCAACCACTACTTGTAACAAAACCTAACTACTTGAACAATTTGAGGGTATGAGTAACTCTAGGAAAATTCTAAGAAATGTTGTGAGTACCTAGTGCTTTGGGTTATGCAAATGGATCTGTCTGTTGGAGCATCGCTGGAAGCTTCACGAGTTGTTGGGGTTTCATCTAGGGCTTTTCCTCCTAGTAGAGCCTTATTGTCAGATGGTAAGTTCCAGTCTTCTGCATCACTGGGTGCTTTGCGAGTTTCTGGGGTTTTGTCTAGGGATTTTCCTCCCACCGAAGCCTTACAGTCAGATGGGAAGATCCAGTCTTCATTGGATGTTGGAGATTCTAGGGTCTCACTAGTTGTTGGGGTCTCGGCTAGGGTTTTTCCTTCCACTGGAGTTTTATAGACAGCTAGAAGGATCTCGTTGGTTGCGTGAGTGTTTGCTGGTGTGCTATTAGTAGCTGTTGATGGGGCTCTAGAGGTTTTGTTGGTTGTTGGTGTGGTTTTTCTGGTAGTTTTCAAGGTTTCCTCTTCTATCGGCTTCTCTACTAGCCCCTTGCCAGCTATTGGAACTTCACAGTCTATGAGTGTTTCATGGCCTACTAGGGGCTCATTATCTAGTTCTATTCCTCTTGGTGGTGCTGGAGTACCTAAGGGGACATTATCATATGCCGGTATGGTTTCAACCCAGGCCTTAACCACTCACTCTAGTGGGGTTGGGATTAGTAGTGGTTCAAGTTTCACTAAGGGACCTTTCCCTATGTCGAACCCTATCTGGATCTCCTTGGATGAGGAAGTGGTGAAATATATTGAGTGTGCATCCTCTGAATTTTCTTCTCTTTGTGTTAATTGTCTCTTTTTGGGTTTGTCACTGAGCCTTAATAATTTGCACCGGTGGATTTATGTTCATTGGGAACCTATTATTTTTTGTTATGTTCATATTTTCCCTGTGGATAGGGGTTTTTTATTGCTACTTTTGATAATGATGAAGATAGAAAGTTGATTATCTATAATCACTCTTTCTCTTGGGATAATTAGAATGTGTTGGTTATAAAACCTTGGTCTCCTGATTTTTTCCCCTCTTCCAAAATCTTTAACAAGATTCTGATTTGGATGAGGCTCCCCTATCTTCCCCTTCATCTTTGGCTTGACTCCCTATTTGAAGTTATGGGAGAGGCTCTCAAAGACTTTCTAATGGTGGATGAAGATTCATCTCATACTATGCACTCAACTTATGCACGTATACTGATAGAGATGGATATCTCTAAGGGGTTACTAGAAAAGATTAAGTTAGAGTACTCAAAGACTTCTTGGACTCAAACTTTAGACTATGAAGGAATTCCTTTTAGATGTAGACTATGAAGGGCTTCCTTTCAGATCCTTTGTGTTTTCTTTGGGAACTGGGAGTTTTTTGTGATTTTTTGTTGTTGATGTTTATGTGTGTTGATTATTTTTCACACATCCATTCTTGTTTCCCCTAGCTCGGGGGTGGCCTTGTAAAGGCCTTGGCTAGGAGGTGAGCCTCCATGGTCATGTTTAAATGTCTTTATTTGTAGGTTTGCATGGATGATGAATGGAATAAATCTCAAAGTTTTGAAGTTATATTATTCATGAAGAAAACTTGTATAGTTTGATCAAAAATAGGGTTTTGTATAATGCCCTATCTTTTGTATAAGTTCTTTTGTGTATGGAGTGTCCATTGTAAGAATTTCTTTTTTTACATTGCACAACTTCAAAGAAAGTATTGTATCACTTAAGGAATTCTATGAAATAAGTTGTATTGGAATTGAATGATAATGCAAAAGAAGAATGTAGTATATTTGACATTGTTTAATGAAGAAAATATATTATTTTCATAGTATGTATTGTTTTCAAAATAATGCATATAAAGTTAGGACAATAATTTTATTTTGCTGTTTAGAAAGAATTAAATTTGTTATATCTCATATGTTCAAAAAATAGGGAAATTATTTCCAAAGTATGTAATTACCTTCTAATAATTTCACATGTGTATATATCTTGTATATGATGATATGATGATTAGATTATCATGTTGTTAATTCTTTTCCTCATCTTCTTGTGTACCCACATGCTTAGGATATATATATATATATTATATATATATATATATATATATATATATATATATATATATATATATATATATGTATGTATGTATGTATGTATGTATGTATGTATGTATGTATGTATGTATGTATGTATGTATGTATGTATGTATGTATATACATACATATATATATATATACATACATATATATATATATATATATTATATATATATATATATATATATATATATATATATATATATATGTATGTATATATATACATACATACATATATATATATATATATATATATATATATATATATATATATATATATATATATATATATATATATATATATATATATATACATACATACATACATACATACATACATACATACATATATATATATATATATATATATATATATATACATATATACATATATACATATATATATATATACATACATACATACATACATACATATATATATATATATATATATATATATATATATATAAGTATGCTAATATATATTCTTAAATATATATTAATATAATTATATAAATATATAACTCCTATTTTTATTATATAATATTATGTGAACATATCAAATATAATATATATACATATATTAATATATATTATAATATATTAACATAATAATATATATACTATATTATACATATTACAAATTTAATTATTATACCAAACTTTTTAAAAAAATTTTAAACTGGATGCACATATATATAAAAAAAAGGGCATTACCTTTCGCGAGTACCAATGGTACTGTGGAGGTAGGTGATGCCACCGCAACCACCACCCGTAGGTGGGGACTTTGTGGCATCCCTGCCACCCCAGTACCTAGTGGGGCTGTGGAAGGTAGTCATCACCGCAATACCCATGCGGTACTATGGTGATGATACTACCTCCATAGCCCCACTGTGGTACTACGGTATGGCCCCCCACTTTTCATGGACAGTACCCCAGGATGTCGAACTACGCATGACAATTGACAGGCCCCCTTTTTTTTGCTTAATAAATTTTTCTTTGAATTTTTTTTTGTAATTCATAATTTAAAACAAAGGCAAAAAAAAATGCATTACAAAGTAATATTAAAATTTTAGGAATATAGTTCCACATACATTATAAAACAAAAATGAAAATATATTTTTATGAATACAATATTTACTAGCATAAAATGCCTCAGAATATTAAATAAATTTTTACTAAAATTGGCCTAAATATATAATGTACCAGAGAAGAACCGACTAGTTCAAAATAGAGGGTAGCCTGCATATGTGAGAGAAAATATCTATAAAAAAAATTGAATAGTGAAATTCATCTCTATGTCTAAACAAAGAAGATAAAAATATATATACATAAATAGAGAATCATGAGTTCTGAAACTTTAACAGTACACTTAATCAAAGAAACATTTACCCAGCTGAGATTTATGGGTAAACTTTATGCTGAAACTTTTGGCAAGAACCCCCCAGGGTTTGAGTGCAGCCCTCTGCTAAATCTTGAGAAATATATACACACAATTATATATGTGTATATATACATATTTTTGGTGTGTATATGCACACATGTACACTTATGTATACAAAAAATCTTGATATATCATTCTCCATGCCTCTAGTTCAAACCTGCATCCAACAAATAAAGGAAAATTAGGGTTTGTAATGAGTTTATAATTTGGCGTAACCCTAATTTCAAATTAGGATTAGGGCTAACCATTTGGGGCCTTTTTTTTTTATTTAATTATTTTCTCATTCTGGTCCCACAAGAAATGGCTTAAACTTTTAATCCCTATTTTTAGTTAATTAAAATTAAGTGACTTTAGAAATTCACTTTTATTGAAAATTGATTTAATTATTGTTTTATTTAATTTTCTTATTGGAAGTATGTAATGGTGATTTTTAATTAATGAGTGAGATTTTTTTCTTAATATTTTTTATTAGATGTAATTTTAAAATCATTTAAAGTTGTAAATGTTGGATTATTTATTTAATGAATCTTTATATTATTTTAATATTATTTTGAGAATTGTGATTTATGTATTAATATATTAAATGCCTTATTAAAGTTTTGGAAAATTATTTGATTATCATTATTTTAATGACCTTTACTATTTTCACTTAATACTTGGACTATTAGGGGAATAATTAACTTTATAAACCCTAGGAGGGACCTAGGCGAATTAATTATCCCTAATAATAATAATATTTTGAATAGTAATTATAATTCTTAATTGTTTAAACCCCTTAGTAGGAATATCATTAATGTTTATTAAATCATAATTAAAATTATAGTTTAATCAAAGGATACATTAATTGTATCTTAAATTTATCAAATATTATTATATTTCAACCATTAATAGTTTAATAACCCTACTATTTAGCTAGGGTGATTATCATGTTTCAATCTAATATTATCCCACTTATTGAATTTTGCATTTGTCCCTGAATGGTTACCTCACATCCATTAGGGGTCATTAGGGATATGAATTGATTAGGTTGATTTGTTCACCATCATTAGAACCCCTAGGTTTGATGCCCTAATTGAAGGCCCTTTTAATATTTACTTAATTTAGATTTGACTTGAGTGAATTCCCTTTTAATTATTTCTATGCTAAACCTAAATAGGGTTCTCATTGACTAATGTAGTCTGATGAACAAGGGATGTTGGCATGCCAACACATGCCATGATTTCCCCTTGTGAGTTGATTTATGTTGGTTGTTGTGCCTCATTTTCGTGTCAAGCATTCTTAGTGTGTAACCTAGGTGATGTTTTGTGCTTTTAAAAAAAAAAATGTTGCGTGTTTTGCCTTAGATTTTGGGCATTATAGCATATCCTTGTTGTCCTTAGCAAGATTCTCATTCTCCACGATGACATCTTCAACCTCTAACTCATTAGATCCATTTTTGTCCAATAGGTATTCAATTAGGTCTTGACTTTCACTCATTTATTGAACTAGTTATTTTCTTTTAATCCTGGAATTCTTTAACTAATATTTGAGTTTCTCAATCATTCCTTGAGCCTTTGCAAGTTTCTTTCTATAGGATTCCATGCTTCCTCAAGGATCTCCCCCAATTTGTTAGGATTCTTATAAGGAAAATAGGCTCTCATACCAATTTTTAGATATAGGTGGCACTAAGAGGGGGGGTGAATCAGTGTAAACATGTAATGAACTGATTCAAACAACAATCTGATTATGCTTATTAACAATTTCCAAATAATGATACACGAAAGTGTAAGTATCACATAGAAGTAACACAATTCAAGCATCCACAAAGCATAAAAAATAACACCACAATTTTTATCATGGAAACCCTT
>BSBK01008516.1:5000-139064 GCA_027943335.1 Chamaecyparis obtusa
TGGCATATACAACCCGGTATTTTGTGAGTGTCCTTTACCTACCTGGCAAATTCTACACCTCTCCACATACATGGTTATGTTATGTTTCATCTTTGGCCAATAATATTTATTTGCACTACTTAAGGCTATCATCTTATCCTTTCCAAAATATCTAGCCATACCACTGTTATGAAACTCCCTAATAATATTTTGTCTCATGGAACCAACAAGAATGTATAACTATTTTCCTTTGAATAAATAGCCATCCTGTATAAGATATTCACCTTGAACATTCTCCATTTGCCTAGGAATTAGATTTTTCAACTGGTCTACAATTTCCCAAAAAACACTATAAGATTCATATAAGTCTTTGATTGCTTCAAATCCAATTACTTTAGATTCCATGGTAGTTAAAAGTACTACACGTCTTCTTAAGGCATCTTGCAACTTGTTTTTTCTTCCCTAATTTATGCTTAACAAAAGTATAGCCTTGTAGACAAAAGACCCATTTTGCATGTCTACTATTCAATTTCTTTTGTGTTCAAATATTTTAAAGCAATATGATCTGTAAACAACACAAACTCCCTGGGCACCAGGTAATGTTTCCAATGTCTCAAAGCTTGTACATTTGAATATAATTCTACATCATAAGTTGAATAATTCTTTCAGACATCATTCAACTTTTCACTTAAAAAGGCAATGAGATTACTTGCTTGACTAAGTACAACTCCAATACCCACATGTGAAGCATCACACTCTACTTCAAACACTTTATCAAAATTTGGTAATGCCAATATAGGAGCTTCAATGACCTTCTTCTTTAGATACTAGAAAATTTCCTTAGCTTCTTTAGTCCACAAAAACTCTCTACCTTTGATGCCAATTGTGAATAAACTTTCTATAGAAAGTAGCCAACCCATGGAAAAGTATCACCTATGTAATATTACATGGACTAGGCCATTCAAGAATGGCTCTAACCTTCGTTGCATCCAGTTTGACACCATTTGCACTTTTGACAAATCCCAAAAAAACCAAACTCTTTTGCATGAACCTGTACTTCTTCAAATTGGCATAGAGTTTCTCTGTCCTCAAGACCCCTAATATGACCGTCAAGTGTTGCAGGTGTTCTTCTTTTCCTTTACTAAAAATTAATATATCATAAAAAAAACCACTACAAACTTAACAATGTAGGGACACAACACAATATTCATTAGCCTCATAAAAGTACTATTATCATTTGATAAATCAAATGGCATAACCATCCACTCATACAAGCCATATTTGGTTTTGAAAGTTGTTTTCCATTCATCCCCTCCTTGAATATGGATCAGGTGACACCCACTCCGCAAATAAATCTAGGTCAAATATGTTTCTCCTGCAAGAACATCCATCATGTCATCTAGATGAGGTATGGGAAAGCAATACCTGATGGTCATCCTATTGATTTCTCTTTTTTAGTACACATCTTACATGTGCCATCCTTCTTTGGGGTCAACAATGCTATTGCAACATAGGAGCTCATGCTTTCTCTCACCAAAAAATTTCTTATAAGTTTCATCACTTGTTTATTCAGTTTTGCATGTTGTGTTGGACTCATTCTATAAGGTGATTGATTATAAAGACTCACTCATGGGATAAGATCAATGAGATGTTGAATGTCTTTCTTCAGTGGAAGACCATTAGGTAATTCTTCTAGGATAACATAAACAAGTTCTTTCAACATCTCAGTTGCCTCTCATGGTATCGACAAGTCTTCATTTTCTCCCTTTTGCACTACTAATGCATAACAACACCCTGTAACCTTTAGTTCTTTGACAAGTTCCCTTTCAGTCAACATATTCTCACTTTTTCCATCACCTTTGAGAGGCAACAAAATTACTTTAGATCCATCCTTCCAAAAGGTGTATATGTTTTTCTCTCCATCATGAATTACTTTCATATCATACTGCCATGGTATTCCTAGTAAGACATGACATGTATCCATTGGGATGACATCACACCACACTTCATCTTTGTAGACCTTTCATATGGAAAATTTAACAAGACACCTCTTATCTATTGTAACTTCCATTTCCCTTTTTGAACCATGCAATACAGTAGGGGTGAGGATTTTCTTCACACTATACATTTAGTTTATCTACCATTTATCTTGAGATCATATTCTCACAACTACGTCCCCCATCAATAATTACTTGACACGCCTTTCCATCTGAAGTACATCTTGTGCAAAATATGTTGGTTCTAAGCCTTAAATCATGAAGACCTTTTTCTTGTTCATCCTCCTTTACCAGAATCATTATTGGAATTTCTCGTACATCTAGTGATACCTCTTGTTCTACTCCATTCTTAGCTTAAGCCAGGTTCACCCTGGATGGTCCATCTCGATTCCTCTCTTGTATGTTATAATTGGAGCATTCAAATGCCTTGTGGCCTTCTTCACCACACCTAAAACAAATGAATGGTCTTATTTAGCCTCCCCATCCTCTGTCATTGCCATAACCTCCACCTCATTGAAACCCCCTTCCTCTTTGTTGATTTGATAGAGTTTGGTGGGTTTCTTCTTATTTCTTTGTTCCTTGGGATGATTCTCCCCAACTATAACTTGAACCACCACATGATGGGGATGATATACCCCTTCTTGCTCCTTTATTCTTTTGAAAATACTATTGACTTTATTTTTCATCTGCCTTTAAGGAAGGTTGATATGCCTCTATCATACTAGTAACTCAATGCATGCTCAACTCATCTTGGGTACAAAACTTCAGGCCATTAACATACCTTGCAACCATCTGTTCATCAATTTCATGGGGTTCCACAAGGATGGTTAATTTGTAGAACTCACTTGTATGCTCTTCTACAGCAGAGAAATTTTGCTTTTGATTATGAAATCTTCGAAAAGAGATTATGCATAGTCTATAGGCAAAAATCTCTCTTTCAATTTCTTCTCCATCTTATCCCAAGTTCCTATATTTTCCTTTCCCTTCCAAGTTCTTTCTTTTCGTAAATGATCCCACCATATCATTGCATGTCCTTTAACTTTGTGCATGCAAATTTTACTTTCTTTTCTTTTGTCATATGATTACATTCAAAGAATTTCCCCAAGTTATTTAGCTAATCTAGAAGCTCCTCTGGTTTAAGACTACCTTCATAATCTGATACTTCAATTTTTATCCCATCATTTCTCCCTTCTAATGCTCTGACCCTAATGTTGAGGCCCTATATGGTAGAATTTGACCCCATAAATGTGTTGAGATTTGGTCCAATTGAATAGATTTTATTGACATCTTTTAGAACTATAGAAGATGCATTTGAGTGTAAAATTTTGGCCCAAATGGACCAATGAGTCAAAAGTTATGACTGTCAAAAGTCCCCACATCAACCTCTTGCAATGTGTGCAAAATATATCCAATATATTTTATTAAACCACTACACAAAATGAAAACAATACCAACTTGTATTCCACATATCCATGGAATCCAAAATAACTATTTTCTAACAATATTAAGCATTTTTGTAATTACTCCAAATGAATAACATATGACCTCTCCAATATAAACTCCCTAAACAACTATCAATCTTTCAATCATCAAATCACCAATTCTACCACTCCAAGACTCCATTTCAAAATACTATTGATTTAAGATTTCAAAACTATGAAGTGATGAAATTCTTATAAATTATTTATACATGTAATATCAATTATTTATCATCTATTTTTTTCATGTTATTTTGGGTTGTATATGATGCATCTGATAATTGAACTTGGCTTACACAAATCAAATATCTAAAATGATTCTTTGTAACTCTTTTTCTCTTCACACAGAGATTGACATTGTTTACAAATCAAGATCTTTGCACTGGACTATCCATTCAAATGATGTTCTACAAGGACACACTTATCATTCTCCATTGTAGCTATGGTTCTTATTCTTTATTCATGAGGACACATTGCCACTCTCCATATTTATGCATATCTCTCATGCTAGCAATCTTCATAGGCCAATGCATCCAATAGAGATCTTGCACAACCACAATTTGACTAAATGGCACTATGAAACTTAACACGCCAATAGATTAAATGTTGCTTATTTTTCTTACAACCTTCACATGTGGCATATGCATGAATACAATATGAGTGTTATATCTTCTCGCCTTCCCTTTTCCTCATTCATCATAAAGATTGCTCCATTCAACATAAATACAAAATAGCCACACGAAAAGAGACATCAGATTTATGTGGAGAAATCTTTTTAGGAAAAAAACTCCTTCAAAGAACAAGGGCAAGTATAATATTAATCTTCAAAAGAGAGACCACAACAATGATAAACTTCACTTCACTTCTCCAACTAACCTTAGAACTACTTGGAAACCTCAAAGAGACTATGATAAAATAACTATGCTTTGGCTATAATTTATAGTTAAATCAGAGAGGAAGAACCACTACTATTTTTCAAAAAGAAGGGGCCAAAACCACTTGTAAAAAACCATGCCTTGGAGAATGAATAGCCAATAGTGACAACAAAAAAATAGAACTCTTCAAGTGAATCATTCTTGGGCACCAAACCGAAAGTCACTCAAACTTAAGACATCTTGAATGCTTTGCAACTTTTGTGACTATTCAAATCTTCAAATGGACACCTTTTCTCTTCCCAAACTTGGGTGCCTAATGCATGGCCCTTCGTGTCTTAATATGGATATGGGAAAGAGTGTATTTTTTTCTTTTTAATTTATCTTTGTCACATTTCCATGTTCACACCTTAAAAATGCAATTACAATCAACCAAAATTAAAAATATTTAATATTTTTCTCACATGTCTAAGGGAACACTTTCAAAGGAACGTGGAGACATATGAATGGCTTAGGATTACAAGGTTAATATCAACTTATCCTAACACTCTTATCCGATTCAAAATACATTGCCTATGAGTACTTCTATCATTTCACTTCATTTAACTTACTATTATCATTAGTATTCTTAACTTCACTTGGCATCTATTAATCATGACATTGCCAAAACTTGCGTTGATGATCTTCAAAAATCAATCTCCCGCATCAGTCACTTGTGGCACTATCTGCCTAGCTATTCAACCAACTACATTATTTCCTTCTCTATAAGTATGAGAAATTTGAAACTATTCAAACTTTTTTCAATTATTTTTGAATTTTAAAAAAAATTATTCAACTTGCAATTGTGTGTCTTATTGCATTTAATTGTGTCAGAGTAATAAGTTGTTTTCTTATTAATTAAATCATATTGATTTAATTATTAAGTCAATTATTATCTCTTTCTACTTAAGCTAAACTTTAGGCATATAATAATTAATTATTATCATGCAACCTAGGTTTGTTCACCCTTTTAGGGTTTCAGATCTCTTTTATAAGGATTGATCTCTCTTGTAATCTTATTGAAGAACATTCATTATTATTGAATTGTAACTCTTTTTTTTGCACATCAAGAATGTCTCCTGTTTCATGGATCCTTGCGTTCAGGCTCCATAGCTTTTTGCTTCTCTCTTTCTGTGACATGTGTTTGCATGCAAGTGTTCTTGGGAGTTGTGGGTTGTTTTCTCATCAACTCCAACAAATTGCATTTATGACTATTTGTGAATTGCCTTCCAAATGTAAATTTGTCACCCCCATTTCACTCTCCACTTTCAAGGTGAGCAATGCCACTTTGAAAGCCCACTTCATTATTCATTCCTACTTTCATATTATAATATCCAAATGCCAATAGACTACCTTCCCAATCTCTAATAGTACATCTGTCCCCAAACAATCCTAGGTTGCCACTAGAAGCCCCATCAAAATTTGATTTTATCCATCCTTCGTCTAGGATTTTCCATCTAACTCCAGTCTTTCTATTTTATACGAATTCACCCATCCAAACCCATTGATGGGTATAATGCAACAATTTTATTACATAAGCTATTTTCACTTAAAATATTGCATTGAAAGACTAAACTAAAAAGACATGAAGTGATAGTAGATCTTGCTATCATTTCTGACTTATTGCATTAATCTTGATCCATGCTTGTTGATATAAAATTATGTGCAATAGTGATCATAATTCATTGATCTTTTTCTATTAAAAGATCTTTTATCTTCAATTTTCAAAAATCAAAATTTTGGTTATTGGAATTCTCAATCTTAGCTCTCAAGATGGTAACTTAGTGATTTCAAATTTCAAACTTGATCCCAACCTAAATATAAATAAATATGTACCCTTCTTTATAAGATCACTTGCTAAATACGAGTTTTGATACCAATTACTGATTTTATATTATTTATTCTTCAATTATGAATATAAATAAAATTGCATATTGCTACTCTAAATAAAAAACTAGAATTAAATGAAACTCAATTAAAGAATGGAAGAAGATAGAATAAAGAATATAAGATAAATGACAACATATACATCTTGAAAAAATCTTTTGGGTAAAAAATTCAACTTGAAATGTAGATCTCAACATATTAAACAGAATATGTGTCTCACAATATATTGAGAAGACCTTACAAATGATGTGTCCTTCATATCAACACTCCATAAACCCAAACTTAGAACATGCAAATCTTGAAATACAATCCAAATGTATGCTTGTTGATAAGAAATCAAGTACAATAGTTATCATAATGCATTGATCTTTTTCTATTGAAAGATCTTTCATCTTCAATTTCTACAAATCAAATTTTTGACTATTGGAATTCTCAATCTTATCTCTCAAGGTGGCAACTTAGTGATTTCAAAATTCTCAACCTAAATATAAAGAGATATGTACCCTTCTTTATAAGATCACTTTGTAAACATGAGCTTTGATACCAACTAATGATTTTATATTACTTATTTATTCTTTAATTTGAAAAATAAAATAAAATTGCATGTTGCTACTCTAAATAAAAACTAGAATTAAATGAAACTAAAATAAAAAATGGAAGAATATAGAATACCTAATATAAGAGAAATGATAACATAATCTTTTGGGTGAAAAATTCAACCTCAAAATTCCAATATATTAAATTGAACACATGTCTCATAATATATTCAAAAGACCTTTCAAATAATTTGTCCTCCATAAACCCAAACTTAGAACATGCAACTTTTGAAATATAATCCAAACCCATGCCAAACCACTATGCTAAGACCTTTATTTATTAGATTTTTCCATAAGGGGGTGCTTAACTAATAATTAAAATGATAATCCAAACCTATATGTCACCTTTCATGCATACAAATTGTGTAAAACTCATAATTTATCTAGTCAACTAGTCCAACTAGGTGCACCACTTGGAAGATGTAATTCCTTTCCTATATGCTCTTACACAATACTCAAAATAGAAAACTTTTAAATAATTTTGCAAGAACCCACTTTGTAACTCCTATATCTAATACTTTCTTATACCCATTATAACTCATTCGTCAACTAATGTTATTAGATTTCTACACTCCATGATAAATGTTAGTAGCAATTGCTAGATTAGATTGTGTATGAATTTTTATCATCAACGTTTTGAATCACACTCCATGATTCATTTATCAAGTGCCAAACTATGTCTTACATAGCATATTGTGATTCCTCCATGGTGGTGCTCCATTTCAAGAGGGCCAAACATTACATTGTATCAATATTAAATATTTTACAATTATTCTTCAAAATTTTTTGAGTTGTACAACACTTAATCCTAACAAGTTTACCATTTTTTAGAAACCAATAGAAAGAGATATACACAATGTTGGTTGACAAAACCTTGTTAATAACCTGTATGTGACTCAAGCCATGGAAAGGAACTTATAAGTCTACGAGTGAAGCTTACTTTTCAATCTACTAACACACCATTTCTAAATATCAAATCAGTAAATCCATGACCAAATAAAATTCCAAGATACCTTGATATCACTCCATAATTAAATAAATGCCATTTTTTGGGATCTAGTAAAAGGGAGTATTAGTAATAATAATAATTAATTGTTCAATTTTAAATATGGATAGTTAGAAAATTGACATTAAACAAAAGGGATCATGAATATCAAGGTTATTAGCAACTTCTTCAATAGAATATGAATGAAGAGCATGTTGTCATCGACAAGATGGGAGTTCATTGCATAAGAATTATTGGGAAGGGATATATCACATATGATACTATGAGAACGTCCATGTTGACAAGGCATTCTAAGGGCATCAACAAACTTAACATAAAGAAAGAGTGCTAGGGGGTATTATGGATCTCTGAAGAGAAAATTAAGGGGAGAGGGATTCA
This sequence comes from Chamaecyparis obtusa, assembly GCA_027943335.1. NCBI lineage: Eukaryota > Viridiplantae > Streptophyta > Pinopsida > Cupressales > Cupressaceae > Chamaecyparis > Chamaecyparis obtusa. The sequence goes on from BSBK01008516.1 coordinate 13,233, forward strand.
TTAACCACGACGAGAGCACTAGCTTCATAAAAATAAGACCTTGACATAAGAGATGGGTTTAGGAACAAACCTAAGCCATTATAATGCTCTATAGATGAAAGTTTGTCTAATTTTGTTATATTCCTTATCAAAGTCAACCTTGATTATGTAAATGTCTTAGCTAGATTGGTAGGTCCACTCATTAGACTCCCAAGTAAGGAGAAGATTGTCTAATATAAAAATTCGTCCCACAACTCCCCTGCTTAGGATTGACAATTTATTAAATATTTGATTTAACATAAATGACTAAAGCTTTAACAAAATAATTATCAAATATATTAAGAAGAGTAATTCATCTCTAATTAAGCCGATAGGATTTGTGTGGGAGCTTTGCTCCTGGAAAAAGAACCTTTTTAGTCAGAAAGTTGTCAGCCCCTTTTGTAAATAATTTTTCTTTCGACATATATGGTCAGCTATTTTGGGCTCTTATCTCTGAGCAAATGTGTTTGGTTGTTATGGCTCTTATCTCTGTGTTTTTTCTCTCTTTCTTCGACCTTGCTATCTCTTATCTATTAGTTTTAACTCTCTTTTTTTCTTTTCTATTTTTGGCTGCCCTTATCGTTTCTTTCCTAGATTGAGGCTTTCTAGATTTTTGCAAATTAAAGGTACATACCTTAAGTTTCCATGAATAAAATCTTTCCAAGAATGTATATGGTTTTATTTCATTCTTTGTAATTGTGCTTCTCTTTTGACAATTTTGTTTCAATCATCCCTGTTTAATAAGTTTCTACCTATATGTTTTATGTCCCATTCTTTGTGGTTGACACGCTGCATACGTTGCAGATCTAGATGTGAGATTTCCCTTGCTTCTGGGTACTGCATAGTGCTGGTTATAGCTTTGTCTTTACGTTTGCAAATTGATTCATATTTTCTCTTAGCTTTGTTGTCCATCTTGGATATTTGGTGCTAATTTTGATCTGTATTATCAGAAGGATTTAATTTTGATTTGGGGTTATGATTTTATTATTTTAATGAGGAAATTAAAACCAAGTTTCTAGCTGTTTACTGCTACTTTTTATTTGGAGATTGGGCATTACCTTTTAGTCTACTCTATGACGTTGTTTACTGCAGATTTAATTAGCATTTCAAACCTCTTTCTTTTGTTGCAAATTGGGAGATAAAAATGCTAACCTTTGTATTGGGTAGCATATGTATTGTGGCTGTAATTTTCTATTGGAGACATCATTGTAGGAATGGTCATATTGTTTTAATGGCATTCGGGTGGACCCACCTTTATGTTTTGAAAGATACCGCAAAATGGAAAATAACACTTACACAGCTGCTAGGAAGAAAGAAGAAGCATTTTGCAACTACTATCACCCCTTCAACAAAGTTCAATGCCCTCACCATGCCAAAATAAAGACACAAAGGTAACCACAAAAATTTTGCTCTATTATTTCAAAGGATTCTATGTTGCTCCAATGTTTTAAAAAATGCTATAATCACATTTTCTTTTCACTTTTTCCGACTACTTCTCAAACTATACTACAAGTACACAATATTTCCTAATTCTAACGACTACAATTCTCAGGATACAAAATAAAAATATTTTCAAGAGCTTTACTTATATTATGAACGTGCACATATACTAATAAATCTGTCGAGAATGTAATTCAGTAAGTCTATCCTTTCAAAATCTTCTTTTTAAATGTTGAATTGTTTAAAAAACACTATTTCTACATTCATATTTATGTCTATTTCTACAAAAAATAATATGAAAAACTGCAACATGCATGATCAAATACAATAAAAAATTAATGTAACATTGCATGCCTAGAAAAGCTTCATCTAATTTAATATGATTGTAATATTCTTTTACAGATCAAAGTAAACCACTTCCATTATTGGGTTCAAGTGTTTTGGGAGATCTTATGTGCTACCTCTCACTCAAAACTACAACGTATGGTGGATTTTCACAGTTTTATGAACACCTGGATCACAAAATTTATAATTGCATTTTTTACTTTATACTTCCTTAAGCTTTTACCACTTCTTTCCCATCTTTGTAATAAATACATACATTAATTATGGAAGATTGCCATTACTCTTTTAAAGGCTTTTTTTTTGTTCTATTTATGACACAATTTTATGTTATTTTGTGGTTCAATTAATTGGATCCTTACTGCTTGTTCAAAGCTTTCGTAGTCAATCTCTAATGCCTGAAAAAATTTGTTGTCTTCTTTGCACCAGAAGTTGTAAATGTTGATGTTCCTCAATATTTATGATGCCATAACTTTTGTTTTGGATGAAGCAAGCTCAAAATTGCATTTCATAACACTACACTTCTGTGACATTTTATTTAACACAATATCATTGACCATGCAACTTTATTAAATGTCTCTAACAACTACTATCAACTTATTAAAGTTCAGGGAAATCATTTATTTCAAAATCAATTAACATTTCTCTGCAATTTTCCTCATTGTACAAAATAAATCACTCCTATTAGGTTATCTTGCACGTACAAAAACGTGCAACTACTAGTTAACAATAATTTCTTCATTTTTCTTTTTAGAAATACACTTTTTTTTTTGGGAGGATTAACATCTATAAAGTTGTTTTAGCTATTTGGTATGGGAGCACGAGCCTTAGGTTGCACCTCTTCATCTAAGAGCCAATGATTGAGGGGTATCTATTTCGTTAAATTCACTCCGGGCCTCATTCCTTATTTCGATTTTGAGTCTTGCATTCAACAAGACTTGATCTCTAATGAACTCATTAAGAATATTTCAACTTCACTAAATTTTTTACACTTAACAAAATTTTAATTGATTAAATAATAAATATAATAAAATAATTGATAAAACATAATATAATAAAATAATATCTTGCTTCATAAGATTAAAAAAAAAAATCATTAAAAAACAAAAAACTAAAAAACAAAAAAACTTCTCCAACACAACGTCCATTGGTAAACCAAACAGTTCACAAGATCAAACAGTGTTTAAGACCTTAGAGATAACCATCAAACACAGCTCTTTTGCCATTAAACTTCAACTGCATCTTCCCCAGGAGTCCAATTTTTTTCATCCGCCTCTTATTTGGTCACGTTATAAAAAATAAAGAATAACTTAAGATTGACTGAACTCAATACGCATGATAAAGATAGTAGGTACTAGGTAGTGATCCACGGATTACTTACAGAACATTTAAAATCTTCAATACAAAATCAATTAGTTCACGAGACCATACGTGCAAAGAATAAATCCGCACGGGAGATGTGGGCTCCCTCATTTTTTTAGATTATTTGCATTCCCGAGATAAAGCAGTTCCAAAATCGGAAAAACGGGCTTGGTGGAGGCCATGCTGGTTTTGATTTTGGCACTTACCCACATTCCAAATTCTATGGGAATGTATCTTATGATGAGTCTCCTGTGCCAAGTGGAATTTTTACTATAAACAAATCTTTTTTCGTGACCACCATCCATTTGGCCCTGCACCACCTAAACTTGAAATTAGACCATACGTTATAACTGTCACGAAGCTGCTGTGCAGTCCTTGTAATGCAGCTGTTTCTTTTGGCTTATTACCACTTTCATATTCCTTAATAATCTTTACAAAAACTTTTGAAAACATGGGTGAGCAATAGTTTCTGAATGCAAGTAGTAGGCGGTCCCATGGAGGAAAAGCAGGATGAACAGGGCATGACCTTTGATGAACTGTCCATGAAACAAAGCTTAGATTTCCGCAGTGCTCTGCAGGTTTCATGGCCTCATCTATTCTGTTTTCTGAACTTGGTTTTTCATCTGCCTTCTCAGTTATGTTTATGTTCTGTAATTTGATATGCAGGAGCTGAAGGATATGAGACCGCAATTGTACTATGCAGCTGATTATTGTGAGAAATCCTATTTACTCGATCAACATAAAAGAAAGTAAGAATTCGTACGACCCTTTTGTTTTCTGTAAAAAGAAAATTACAAATTGCTTAGTATGTTTTGGAGTTCTCTTGTCTTGCTTAACGCGATATGTTCTACCCATTTTGGTTTTCTGATCAATTTTGATGATGGGTAGCAGACCTTTGGTTTCTGCTAAATTCCTGATAAGTTTTGGTGAAATGTTACATCCTTTATTTCAAATTTTGTTAAATCATTTCTTCAAATGTTTTAGTGGCAACCCTTGAAGCTTACAAACCTTTCCGCTTTGTAGCCACCATCGAGCTTATGATGCCTTTCGGCACAGAATCCTCCTCCCATTGCATGCATTATTCAGGATGTCCAGCAAGGCCTTGAATCTCGGTCATTATCATGGCGTGCTATTCTTGTTCTTTGATCTTTTCACTCTATTCTGTTTGTAATGTTGGCCCAACCCAGTTTGCATGGAAATTTTACACAGTCCACAATGCATCCTTGATTCTTTTAATTAACTTGCAATATACAACCCTTGATTATGTAGGCTGAATCGTTAATAGAAAGAGTTGCGCGGCTTTCTTCTTCCTTGGAATTAACTTCTGTAGCTTGAAACTTTAGTCAATTTACTTGGAAAGTTGGACCTCACTCTAAAGAAATAGATGCAAGTTTTCTTACCATCTACAGGAAAACCTGTGTGATCTATGCAACTACGAAATTATGCCGTACAATCTTGAGCCATGATGTTTGGAGATTAACTGCTTTCATTTTCAAGACCAATTTGTTACTCATACACCCAGGCCCTAAATTCTAGACCTCTAAATGTAATTACTTAACTCCTTGCGGAACAAGACAGTAGATTGCGTAAATTTTTCATCTCATTATGCCTAATTGAGTATTATAATCCCAGTTGCCCATGGCCAGGACAGTAGAGCATGACACATTTTGTAATCCTTGACTTTCTTTAATTAAAGATGACAAATATGAGCTTATACCTATAATATTGATGAATGGAAATCTCAACAGTTCCAGCTTGATGCCTGCCCAGGGTTTTGGAGAATTCAAAGGATTATGCAGTAAAGGCTTTAGTGAATGCTGTAGATCATCTTGGAAATGTTGCTTCTCGGCTAAATGGACTTCTCAGCGATGAGTTTGTCAAGATTTCTGCCACGGAAGTTCGAATCAATTGCCTTAATCAGGTGCTATGTCCCATGTGATGAAGTTTTCCTAGTTTCTGCATACTTGTGTTTAGTAAAAGGACAAATAAAGGACTCTGCGTATTATAGTGATGTGGCTACCTTAAAATGTGTCCTAAATCTGGCATCTCTTGTAAGTATACTAGGAAAGAGATAATATACGCTTGAATGCAGTCATTGTTTCTATTTTGCATCTAGATGGAGTGATTTTTCTAGTGCAGAATGATCAAAATTTCAATAGGACTAACGACAGATAGATGGAACTACAACTACTGAATTAAGTTCCCATAATCTTGTCATTTTGTTTTAAATGGTCTCATTTTCATGCATTTAAGATGGTCTTCAGCTTCCCCACCATAACTTGCGGGTTGGGATCTTGTAGAGAGTTATTGCAAGTAAAGAGTATATTGAGGGCAATGTTCTCAGAGAGCAGTACTTGGTACAAACTTTCCCAAGATATCACAAACATTATGTTATACCAGGTATGTTGGAATATCAATTTGCAATTAATAAATGCATTATATGGCCTCCTTCAAGTTTTGATTTTTTATGTTAGGCTTGATCCAATCAAGACCTGACGGATCTTATTTTAATGATTTGGTTTCATGATTCTCAAATAGGCACAGAGACTAAGTTTGGTTCAGGAAAAGAGTCATGCATTGGCCAGGATAGTGAGCGAGTACAACTGCCACCATTGCATCGAGGTGCCTTCTTGTTCCTGCAACCAAACTAATTTTTGTTTGGTCAAATCTCAAGCTTAACATCTTCTAGAAAATATATATTTTGACTGAAACATGAAAGATATAGAGTGCCCAACCCTAAACTATGTTACCCCAAGTTTCCGGAACGGGTTTCCGGGACAGATTTTTTTTTCCCAGAGTAGGGGATGGCAGTGGGGACAGCTATATAAAAACAGGGAAAATTTAAAATATATAAGGAAATTTTAAATATTCATATGAAAACATAGATAAGGCATGCTTATATACATTATAGAACCTTAACATAGAACGTTTGTGTGAAATAATTTAAATTGAGAGTTCACATGAGAATGGAAGTCAAACACATCATCAAAATTCAAGCATTAATTTTATGGGCAGCCAGGGGACGGGTTTCCAGAAGTTTCCCCGTTTCCGGGACAGATCAAATATGCCGGAAACGCGTCCCTGGGTAACTCTGACCCTAAACCTTGGATTAAAGTCCAAATGCTAGAGGTACCTAGGAGTGCGTTGGTGAAAAATGTTATGTAAGCAGAACACACATATAGTTTATCCAGAAGAAAAAAAAGACTATATGCACTGCAGAAATCAGAAATCTTTAACTCACTGAAGACAGTGCCTAAAGCAATGTAACAAATGTTGCAACAACATTGATCACCCACGCAAGTGGGAAAGAAGGATACATTTTCTTTAAATAAATATTTGTCATTATCTTATTCATTGCCTGTTTGATGTTTCAGGTCATGTTTCTCCTTCAGTTTCATACTGGCCTTTGTTATTCATCTCCGGTTGTCACATTATTTACAATGAAGCATTATGTTATATAATCATATTATATGCTACTTAGGCTATCCAAAACTTGGCATGTATCCATGAACAATTACATTATTTAGATATGGGTTTCAAACCATGGTATTCATTCCCTCCCACTCATAGCAACACTCTCTTTGGTGTGTTTTCTAGGGTGTTGAAACAAAAAAGAATATTGCTCCCTCTTTTTTCTTTCCTTTTCCTGGTTTTCCTCATCAGTTCCACAATGTTATCGATAGTTCTTGGTCTGCATGAATGACTTGATTCATCATCGGCTGCAATGTTGTTGATTGTCATTGATCTGCACAAATTGCTTAACTTCACAATGTTGCAAACTTCCACTCTAGTATGGCTACGAGCCTTGCTAGGCACTCTTTACTTAGTTATACCTGAACCATAGAACATTCTGAAGCACTGTCAAGGTCATCGTAAGAAAAGAAATATGAAAAGATCACAAGCTTTAACATTCTATGGCACCATGAGCTTGTACACCATTATCTCAACACATTCCATTATCTCAAATGGATGGCAATATTTGGACGAGAGCTTCTTGTATTTCTCTTAGGTTTAATTCTTGAGAAAATTCATATGCATATAAATGTATCTGTTATATGTCCTAGACTATTTTCAAGTTATGCTTAATCATGGAAATCTGGTATTTCATGTCCTTGACCATTTCTGGCACAGTCGAAATTCTAATTATTCCAACTCAAGGAATTGTTAAACTTTGGCCATATAGAGCTTTGGACAGGTCCATTCCTCGGATGTAGGATAGTGTTATTACAAGAAAATTCCTCTAGGGGAAATTCAAATAATTAATAATATTCCCGTTAGCTATCTTATCCATCACATTCATCCATACCATATCCTCAATACCTCATTTACTCTCTTAGTAGAGGCCATCCATTTGAGAATGATAGGCCTTTTTAAAACAACTCACCATGTACTTCTGTATGCCATCCTGGCCAGGATTGAGAGGTATTGTTAACATCTTGAACTAAAATATTTTTCTTAGGACCACCATGAAGCTTGACTCTCTTCACGATAAACCTTGGCTGTGTTCAGTGTCTTGTTCATTTTCTTATCTGGATTAATCTATGCCTGTCTTTGTTATCTTATCCATCAAGACCATGATGGCATTATGCTTTTCTGGAAAATCTGCTTGTGAATTTTATTGCCAGAATACTCCAATTCTACCAGGAAATTGGTAGCAATTCCTCCGAGTTCATTGGAAACTGGTGCTCTGCCTTTACCCAATGACACTCAAGGCATCGTGTCAGACACCCAGTCATTTTCCTTCCCATTTCTGTCTTAAACACTGATACCTCAGTGCAGTGATGTCTTCTGATAACTAGGATGTCCTTCAAGAACTTCCTTATTAGTTCTTCTGATTTTGTAATGAATTATATTATCATACTTAAGCTGTCCATCTTCCCTAATCTGATAATCTTAAAACCTTTTATTATCACCATCTATACCTTATAGGCTTATATAATATAGTCATTCTTTGATCTGCAGATAGAGATCGTTGACGATCTTGTTCAACGCCTCCTCCTTTGTTGAGGGTCGAGATGAACTTAAAGCTGCTAGTTGTTGCTACCTAATCAAGGGATCAACAACCTTTTTTTCATTGCCTTTAATATGCTTAACCTGAAAGCCAGATGCAATATGAAAATCCTGCTACCTCCTATGCCTTGCTCCAGGTTACAGGTTTATAACAAATACTCTAAGCTAATGTGATATGTACTAAGTTGAAATTTGTTTCTGAGGAGAAAATGTCTACAGTTCTTTTAATGCATATATTATGGCAACCTACTCAATTTCAGTGGTAATTTAAATAACTATGTTTGAATTTTGAAGACTCATAACAAATGGCATGCTCACCTTGTAACCTTTCCTGGAACCTTGCATCAGTGCTTACCACAAGTACTTTCTGTCAACCTGGCAACTGTAGTACAACTAAACGAGTCCCCTCATCTGTTGAAACTTTTCTTCGCATTTATTTGTTTGTTAATTCTGGCTCACAACTGGAGACTAACAACTCTCCTCTTGTGATAAGATTATAGATTCTATTTGATCCTGCACAGCCTTGAGCAATCAATCCCTTCATGTCTATCGTCTTTTCTACAATCTAGCAACCAGAGAAACATAAGTTTCAATCTATAAGGCAGGTGTAATTGGGATCCAGTTTGTTTTGAATTTGAACCATTATCTGTTCATGTCTGCCTCAATTTAATGTCCCAATTCTAAGGTGACAATTAATTATATTGATTTTTATTAAAGCTGTCAAAGAAATAAATAAAATATTTAAATGATGACTTAATATTAATTAATCTAATAAAATAATAATACAATAATAGAATATTATCATAAGATCACTTTATTAAAGATATTTCCCCAGTCTTGCAAGTCGGCCCATCTTCTAGATGCCTTGTGGAGATCTTTATAAGGGGATTCCTGGTGATGAATTAGACATGATCTTGGATTTGATAAATGTTTTATTATTTCTGGAGATGAAAACCTTCAGGAGTTCTACAGAAGGGTTGGACAAAAACCTAGCTCTTCCTAAGGGGTGGATTCATGACAGAGTCTACATCTGGGCAAATTTGTGAAGCCTTCTTTGGAGACAAATTTGATGTTTGATTCAGGAATAAATATAAATGCTTTGACAAGAGATGTTATCATGCACCAGATGGCTTAATATCAACTGTGAGTTTTCAGAATTGCAACTCTTCAATATTAATGATTAATATTATTAAAAAAGGTCGTTTCAATAAAGATCAAATATTTTAATGTAGATTGTTATTGGGGCCTGATCTTTATTTTGGCCAACTATTCTAAGGGTTTGTATTTGTATCGAATGTGGATTGTCATGAGAAGTATTTGCTGAGGTTATCAGGATTATTATCGAAGACACGACAGAGCATTATATTGGATTCTAAAGTACAGAGGGATTTAGTAATCTACTGTTGTGTGATCTCACATTCGCAGTGTCTTCTTGTTGGACGGCGGGCATGTATCATTACAACAGTCTACTGAGTACTATGAAAACCTTAATTGCTAGCTGCGTGGGTATATCTGGAGCTGTGCATCTCTGTTGGCTGACTATTGAGTTATCAACAACACATGGGAAGAACTTGAATTGGCTCACATTTGTAATACACATCAATTGCTGATGGCGCCTTTTAATGCAATGAATGGGTTGTTGCTTCCTGAAGTGAATGACTATCAAGCTCTCTTCCAAATTCAGAGTTAACATCATAACTGGAACCAAATCTTCTTGTTAATGATTGTAGCTTTAGTCAGATAACTGATTAATGAGCAAATTATTCTTAGAGATATATATGAATGATTATATTAATAAGTGTCTTCATATAAATTTAAATAATTTAACTGTATCTTTGTTAAAGAAATTAATATGCATTTATAATAAATGAGATTGTTTATATATATATATATATATATATATATAAAACTATTATTATAAAGCATATTAATTAAATTATTATGGACCGACCGGTTGTAATATTATCGAGTGGGGTCTTTACTAAGGCTGAGGGGTTATGAATAGCCGTGTAGCCATGTCCACGTGGAGACATGACTTCACGTGAAGTCAGGTCCACGAAGGACAGGACTTCATGGGGAGTCATGCCTCCTCGTGGGCATGACCCACGACATATAAATCTCCCTTTCGCAGGTTGAGAAACACACGGCGAACACAGCAAACATTAAGTCTTCAAAGTGTATTCTCATCTCCAAGCAAAAACATCTATATATTATAAATTACAGTCTTTAATATAATATACAATACAGTCTGCAATTAGACTTCTATCTTGTATCTATTAAATTCAATATTAAGGAGCATCAAGTGAAATAACATATATAAATTGTTAAATCGGATCATCAAAATTTAACATGGTATCAAAGCAGGCATAAAATAAAAGATCCAGATCAGATTTGTAAAAGACTTCACATATACATTTGAGAATACTACATTCAAAATGGTGAATGGAATGAGATTAGAAATTTAGAAGATCAACTTGAAGGTGCATCAAACTATGTGCCATGGAAATTACGAATAATGCTCACACTAAAAGAGCATGAACTAACACCCATAGTGGAAAAATCCGAGCTTGAACAGAATGGAAAAGATGAACAAATTAAATGGGATAAGGACAACACCAAGGCAATGAAATTGCTGGTAGATGGAGTTAAAGATCATATAGTACCTATAATCATAAAATTAGATACTGCATATGACTAAAAGATATGTATGAAATTAACAATACAAGTAGAGCACTTACCCTTAAGAGTCAACTCCATCAAATAAAGATGAAATAAGGAGAGACCATCACCTCCTACTTCATGAGAATTACAGAATTAAGAAACCAACTCTCCACTATTGGTCACTCTTTTGATAGTAAGGAATTAACAATGATTGCACTTAATGGACTTCCTCTTTCATGAGAATCTTTCATTCAAGGAGTAAGTGCTCGAACCAAAATTCCTAAATTGGATCGTTTAAAATCAGACTACATTCAAGAAGAGTCTCGATTATCAATCAGAGGGATCAATACAAATACTTCAAAAGAAGTCTCTCAAGTACTTAATACAGAATCACACAAAAAGAAAAGGAAGACTAACTTCAAAAGGAAGAGAGGAAATGAATCAAATAAGAAACCAACATACAAGCATAGAGACCTATCAAAAGTAAAATGTTACAGATGTGACAAATTTGGTCACCTTGCTCAAAAGTGCCCTGAAAGAAATAAGGCACAAGCCTCATTTGCCCAAGTCAGTGATACAAAGGAGAATATGAATTCAGAGAAACTTGTTTTCTACTCCGCCTTATCAAGTCAAGTTTCAAGCAATCGTAGCACTTGGGTTGTTGATAGTGGGGCCTCTCAGCTTATCACTGGATTCAAAGAGCATCTAGACTCTATAGAAGGATGTTCTAAACAAGAAGTTATTATTGGAGATGATACTGATTATCCAATTTTGGGTATTGGGACCTGCACCATATATCTTGAATCTGGGATATCTCTACAACTTACTGGTGTTCTATTTGTACCTGGCATAAAAAGAAACTTAGTTTCCATTTCAACACTTAAAGACAAGGGACATAGAATCATGTTCATGGATGGGAAGATCTTAGCTTGGCCTAAGAACTCAAATATAAAGAATACTCACACTATTGGAGTTAGAGATGGAACCCTCTACAAATTATGTACCCTTTCTCATCAAGCCCTAATTCATACATCAAATGAAAGTGAATTATGGCATAGGAGACTAGGGCACTATCATTTTTGTGGTTTAACCTCTTTAGTGAAAATGGTTACAGGGCTACCTAAACTAAGATCTGATCATATTGGAGCTTGTAAAGGATGTGCAGTAGGAAAGAATACTAAAAATACTTTTCATCATAGTGAAAGTAAAACGAAGGATGTATTAGAACTTATTCACTGTGATTTATGTGGCCCTATGTCTGTTCCCTCTATTGGAGGATATTTGTATTGCATTTATTTTTGTAGATGATTACTATAGGAAGACCTGGATATACTTTCTAAAATGTAAAGAGTCAGAAGAAATTCTTATGAAATTCAAAGAATTCAAGGCTCTAGTAGAAAACCTATCAGGTAAGAGTATTAAAATATTAAGAATAGACAATGGTAAAGAATATACTTCAGAGATATTTCAAAGTTTTTGTAAACATGTTAGGATCAAGAGGGAGTTCACTGTTCCATACAACCCACAACAAAATGGGGTTGCAGAAAGAAAGAACAAGGCGATAGTAGAATATGCTAAAGCAATGATGCATGATCAAAACTTAGAAACTCATCTTTGGGCTGAAGCCTCTAACACTGCTGTATATGTTCAAAACAGATGCCCTCACTCTAATCTTGAAAATAAAACTCTTGAAGAAGCATTCATTGGTAATAAACCTAATGTAAGTCACTTGAGAACTTTTGGGTGTCCTGTTTACATTCACATTCCTAAAGAGAAAAGAACTAAATTAGAACCTTCTGGAAAGAAAGGAATCTTTGATGGATATAGTATTCCGGGACAAAGAAATATTGAGTTAAGTAGAGTTGTAATATTTGAAGAGGACACTGCACTCAAAAGATCTAAGGAAGACAATAATGACTCTCTAGAAGATCCTTCTCCTGAGATTCAAAGGGAGAATCAAGACATTGAAGATAATGAACCTTCAAATGTTACTAATGAACATGAAGTAGGAAAGAAAAGACCTCTTTGGGCTAGAAAAGTTATTGAAGAAGGTGAGAAATATGCTTCTCCATACGGGGCTATCAGGGAAAACATAAGACCTCATAAATTCTCTAGTTATGTTGCACTTATGAGTAAACTTCTAAATTTAGAACCCTCAAATCCAAAAGAAGCTCTTCAACATCAAACTTGGAAGGATGCCATGACAGAAGAGTATAATTCTATCTTACAAAATGATGTATGGGATATTGTACCTAGACCCATAAACAAATCAGTTGTTTCCTCCAAGTGGTTATTCAAAATTAAACATGCAATAGATGGAAGTATGGATAAATACAAGGCAAGATTTGTTGCGAGAGGGTTCTTCCAAAAGGAAGGCATTGACTATGAAGAGACATTTGCTCCAGTTGCAAGATATACCTTTGTAAGAACAGTTATTGTCATTGCTGCTGCCAAAGGTTGGAAAATTCATCAGATGGATGTAAAGACTGCCTTTTTGAATGGTGTGATTCTGGAAGAAGTATATCTAAAGCAACCAAAAGGATTCATAATACACAATCAACAAACTCATGTCTGCAAACTAAAGAAGGCATTGTACGGGCTTAAGCAAGCACCTTGAGCATGGTATGAAAGGATAGATCGTTATCTATCTAAACTTGGCTTCTCTAAAACTGATGCAGACCCAAACCTCTACTTTAAAGTGGTAAAAGGGGATATGTTGATTTTGATTCTTTATGTAGATGATTTGCTAATAACAGGAGAGGATTATCTAATTATGAAGTGTAAAGAAGATCTTGCTACTGCATTTGAGATGAAAGACTTAGGGCTACTACATTACTTCCTAGGCTTAGAAGTTTGGCAACATGCTAATGAGATTCTTCTAAACCAAGGAAAATATACTTTAGACATTCTAAAAAGATTCGAAATGATGGATTGTAAGCCTATGTCCACCCCCATGGAAACAAATCTACTTAAACTAAAAGAAGTAGCATCAAGTTCAGAACCTGCAGATCCTACTCTTTATAGACAAATTATTGGGTCTCTGATGTACTTAGTGAATACCAAACCAGACATTTGTTATGCAGTTAATGCACTTAGTCAGTTCATGTGTGAACCAAAACAAATTCATATGGTAGCAGCTAAGCACATACTAAGGTATCTTCAAGGCACAATAAATCTTGGACTAAGGTACAAAGATGTAGATTTACTACATGGTTTCACTGATTCAAATTTGGTTGGAAGCATTGTGGATTGGAAAAGTACCTCTGGGTGTTGTTTCAGTTTGGGTTCTGCAATTATATTATGGTTTAGTAGGAAACAATCCTCTGTTGCTCAAAGTTCCACAGAAGTAGAATACATTGCTGCACCTATGGGAGCACGGGAAGCAGTTTGGTTGAGAAAACTTATTTTTGGTTTGTTTGGAGAATCTCTAAAATCTACTATTATTCATTGTGATAATCAGAGTTGTATAAAGCTCTCCTTATACCCAGTATTTCACAACAGGTCCAAGCATATTGAGATACCTTATCACTATATTAGAGATATGGTGGAAAAGAATGTTATTGAGTTGAAGTATATTAGTACAGAGGAACAATCAGCTGACATTCTCACCAAGCCTCTAGCAAAGACAAAGGTAGAGCACTTTAGAGGTAAATTTGGTATGATTGTAATTTCTGAGAACTTATTTCAGTAACTTTTGATTATTGTACTAATAAAACATTCTTTGTTATGAGTGTTATTTCATAACCATGTGTTCTTTGTGTATGTCATAAGGAAGTGACGACCTCCAAATGATTTCCACTTATTGTTGTAGAAGTTGTTATAAGGTGACAATCTTATAATAAGTTATTCATCTATTGTAATAAATATCATGAGAATGATATTTAAATTATGATAATTTATATCCTATAAATCAATATGGACTAGAAGGTATAGTTTAAATTACTTACAAGTTCTATTGTATGGATATATCATGTCTATATGGTAAGTATCACATATGTGATACTAGTGCACATATCATACAAGACATCTTGAGTACTTGGTGAATATCATGGACTTGATATTTTAAGACCATTACTCTGAGTACTTGGTCAATATCATGAATTTGATACTTGGAGACCATTGCTCATGATAATCATTTTTGAGCACTTGGTGAATATCTTGTGAGTTGATATTTGGAGACCATTGCTCCGAGTACTTGGTGAGCATCATGGATTTGCTACTTGTGGACCATTGCTTGTGATGTCAGTAAAATGATATAAATTTTAAATGATTATTGATACTCACATATTACATTGAGGTAATATATTTATCCTCCCTAGCTAAGAGGGAGTGTTAATGATTGTAGCTTTAGTCGGATAACTGATCAATGAGCAAATTATTCTTAGATATATATATGAATGATTATATTAATAAGTGTCTTCATATAAATTTAAATAATTTAATTGTATCTTTGTTAAAGAAATTAATATGCGTTTAAATGAGATTGTTTATATATATATAAACTATTATTATAAAGCATATTAATTAAATTATTATGGACCGACCGATTGTAATAATATCGAGTGGGCGTGGAGCCATGTCCACGTGGAGACATGACTTCACGTGAAGTCAGGTCCACGAAGGACAGGACTTCACAGGGAGTCATGCCTCCTCGCGGGCATGACCCACAACATATAAATCTCCCTTTCGTAGGTTGAGAAACACACGACGAACACAGAAAACATTAAGTCTTCAAAGTGTATTCTCATCTGCAAGCAAAAACATATATATATTATAAATTACAGTCTTTAATATAATATACAATACAGTCTGCAATTAGACTTGTGTCTTGTATCTATTAAATTCAATATTAAGGAGCATCAAGAATATATAAAGTGAAATAACATATATAAATTGTTAAATCTGATCATCAAAATTTAACACTTCTGAAATTCATTCTTCTGTAAGAAAGGTGCATTTTGATTAATTTATGTTATCAGTGTTAGGAAATCAGATCTTGGGAATATAATTTACTGTTTTATATATACTGATAAATGACTGTTCTGATATATACATCTACTGTGATGCTTTTATATTTATACTGAATATATTATTATATATGCTGTGACCGCAGGTGATAATAGCAATGAACTCTGTAATTGATTGTATTATCCATGCGATCACAGCATACATATATATGCTGATGATTGGATGACAGCAAACATTATGTCCCTTCAAATGAAAGGGCATGTCCCATGGTCGCTGGTTACATTAGTGCTAGCGACTATTAACAACAGTCGCTAGCACTAATGTAAGCAGCGACTTACATTAGTGTAGTCGGCTGTCTCAATAATCATGTTTAGTGCCGTTCATTCAAATAGTCGATGCTAATAATTATGATAGATATCGAACATAGTTCGATCAATATTAATGTAATATCATAATATTGTATTATGATATTATCATTATTATATTATAAATATAATAATGATAATATGATAATAACAATATAAATTACAACTCTTTATTATTAACAATGTATAGTATATATATATATATATATATATATATATACGAATGAAGCTATATCTTAACACTCCCTCTTAGCAAGTGAGTATTAAATATCAAAAGTCTATCATGACATCCGCCAATTCGGGACGCACAAGTTAATGTAGTCTCGTCATGAAAATAGACTTGAATATTATGATCTCCGCACATTTGGGACACACAATGAAGTAGTCTATCATGATATGGTTTCGTTATTACACATCCAGTAATAACAAGAGTCAAGATCTCCGCACAATCGGGACACACAATTAAGTAGTCTATCTTGACACTTTGGTTAACCATTTACAAGATCGTCACCTTGAAATGTTAACCCACACACAAATGATCATTTACACAATATTGCAATATACACATTTTTTTTTTTTTTACATTTATTCATGAATAAAAACTTATAAATAAGAGGGGTTTAAACCATACATCAAACCTTGATCATGCCAAATTTGTTTCTGAAGTATTCTATCTTCAGCTTTGCCAGTGGCTTAGTGAAAATATCAGCACTCTGTTCTTCAGTACTAATGTACTCTAGCCTTATGATATTTCTCTCTACCATATCTCTTATGTAATGATATGGAATCTCAATATGTTTGGACCTGTTATGAAAAACTGGATTAACAGATAACTTGATACAACTTTGATTGTCACAATGAATCACAGTTGGATCTAGAGGTTTTCCAAACAATCCAAATAATAGTTTTCTTAACCATACTGCTTCACGTGCTCCCATGGATGCTGCCATATATTCAGCTTCAGTGGAGCTTAATGCTACTGCTGACTGTTTTCGACTGAACCAAGAGATCATAGCCGAACCAAGACTGAAACAACACCCTGTAGTGCTTTTTCGATCGGTAGTACTTCCAGCCCAATCAGAATCAGAATACCCTTGAAGATTGATTTCTACCTTTTCATACTTTAGCCCAAATCCAATAGAGCCTCGTAGATATCTCAAGATATGCTTAGCTGCCATTAAGTGTATTTCCTTGGGCTCACACATAAAGTGACTCACAACATTGGTTGCATAACAGATGTCAGGTCTAGTGTTCACCAAGTGCATAAGAGAGCCAACAATTTCTCTATACAATGTAGGATCAGAGGGTTCAGACTCTTCTGCTTCAACTTTGAGTTTGTGCAAATTTGTTTCCATAGGTGTGGATAAAGGCTTACATTCCATCATTCCAAACCTGGTTAGAATATCAATAGTGTATTTTTGTTGATTTAGCAGAATATAGCCTTCCTTTCGAAACACTTCCAACCCTAAGAAATAATGTAAGAGTCCTAGATCTTTCATGTCAAATTCAACAGTGAGTTCTTGCTTACATTTTGCAATAAGATGATCTTCTCCTGTTATTAAAAGATCATCTACATAAATAACTAAAATAACCATGTTGCCATTTGTTATCTTAAAGTAAATGTTAGGATCTGCATCATTTTTAGAGTATCCTAATTTTGAAAGATAGCTGTTTATCCTTTCATACCAAGCTCTGGGAGCTTGTTTCAACCCATATAGTGCTTTCTTGAGTTTGCAAACATATTTTGATGCATCATGTATAATGAACCCTTCTGGCTGCTCTAAGTATACTTCTTCAATGGTGCCATTTAGGAATGCCGTTTTCACATCCATCTGGTGTATTTTCCACCCTTTAGATGCTGCTATAGCAATAATGGTTCTGACTGATGTATACCAAGCTACAGGGGCAAATGTTTCTTCATAATCAATACCTGCTTTCTGTGAGAATCCTCTAGCAACAAACCGAGCTTTATGCTTCTCAATACTTCCGTCAAGAGCATATTTAGTTTTGAATAGCCATCTAGAAGAGACAACGGTTTTATTTTTAGGTCTAGGTACTATGTCCCAGACATCATTCTTTATTATAGATTGATATTGTTCAATCATTGCCTCTCTCCATGCTTGATTAGATAATGCCTCCTTTGGATTTGATGGTTCTGATTTATTGATTTCTGTTATAAGAGCTGCATAACATTTTTGAGTTCTTGTCCTTTTACTCTCATGAGATATTTCATTAGGTTCTACATTATTTTCTTTAATTATTTGCCTTGCCCATAATGGCCTTTTCTTACCATTGATTACATTAGTATTCTCATTTTCGACAGGAGATTCAGGTTCTTCTATATCCTCCCTCTCAATTTCAGCAGTGAGATCTTCTTCTATCTCTAGGATGTTATCTTCTTCAAGGTTTTTAAATGTGTTATTTTCAACAAATTTTACATCTCTACTCATCTCAACAGATTTTTGTCCTGAAATATAGATTCGATACCCTTTTGTGTTTTCACTATAACCAACAAGTATGCCTCTCTTACCTGATGATTCTAGTTTAGTCCTCTTCTCTTCAGGTACATGAATGTATACGAGACATCCAAATATCCTAAGATGACTTAGGTTTGGTTTGATCCCTGTAAATGCTTCTTCTGGTGTTATGTTTTCTAATATGGAGTGTGGACACCGATTTTGAATATATACTGCTGTATTTGAAGCTTTTGCCCAAAAAGAAGTATGAAGGTTTTGATCGAGCATCATGGCTTTTGCTGCTTCGATTATGGATCTATTCTTCCTTTCTGCTACTCCGTTTTGTTGAGGATTATACGGTACAGTATACTCCCTCTTAATCCCAATAGAATTACAAAATTCTTTAAATATGTCAGATTTGTATTCACCTCCATTATCTGATCTTAATACTTTTATTCTTTTATCTGTTTGATTTTCTACTAACGCTTTAAATTCTTTGAATTTAGATAGTACCTCACTTGATTCTTTAACCTTAAGAAAGTATATCCAAGTTTTCCGAGAATAGTCATCAACAAAAATAATATGGTATAGTGATCCTGTTAATGAAGGTGTTGACATGGGTCCACATAAATTAGTATGAATTAATTCTAAGATTACTTTAGATTTGTGCTCACTTGTAGGGAAAGACCCTTTTATATTCTTTCCTAGTGCACAACCTTTGCAAATGCCAGGATGATTATTTTTTAAGTGTGGAAGACCCGTAGTAATCTTGTTTATTAAAGGTAGAGCATTATACCTTAGATGTCCCAACCTCTTATGCCATAATTCATTGTGATTTGTGATTTCATGAGTTAGTGCAGATTTCTGATCATTACATAATTTATAAAGACTACCATCTCTTGTCCCTATGATTGTAGCATTCTTCATATTTGAATTCTTAGGCCATAATAGAACTTTGTTTTCATTAAAGGTGACCCGAAATCCTTGGTCTGCTAGTCTTGATATAGAGACTAAGTTTCTTTTGATTCCAGGTACAAATAGAACATCTTTTAGTTGTAGAGATACTCCATTCTTTATCTTTATGGTACAGGTCCCTATTCCTTTCACTGGGTAGGTGGAGTTATCCCCAATAGTCACTTCTTTGGTTGAATAATTTTCAAGTGTCTCAAACTGATTTTTGAATCCGGTTATATGTCTTGATGCACCACTATCAATTATCCAAGTTCTATTATTGGAATTTAGTTCACTTGAGAGAGCTGTAAAGAAGAGTGGAATTTCTTTTGCTTCAGCTACGGTGGCTTGAGTCTTTTGCCTTTCAGGACAATGTCGATGAGTGTGCCCATATTTATCACATTTGTAACATTGGATTTTAGAAAAATCTCTTTTGAATCCCCTCTTTCTTTTAAAATATTTTCTCTTTTTGTTGTGGGATTTTGTGTTGAGTGCTTGTGTTTCTCCCTCTTTCTTTAGACCTATTCCTCTGGTAATAAGTCTTGATTCTTCCTGAGTACAGTCGTTCTTAAGTTGATCAAATTTTGGTAGAGGTGGACGTGTGCTTATGCATTGAATAAAATTCTCCCAAGATGTTGGTAATCCCCGTAGTGCTATTAGAGATAATTCCACGTCTTCTATAGTGTTACCAATGGAGAATAGTTGATCTCGTATTTCAGCAATTCTCAGGAAATAAGATGTAACTGTTTCACCTTTATTCATCTTTATGGTCAATAGTTGTTCCTTAAAGGTTAATATTCGACTTGTATTGTTTATCTCATACGTTTCTTGAATTTTCTTAAAAACCTCATATGCTGTTGCTAATCTTGCTATACTTGGGAGAATAGAATCTTTAACTGAATCAACAATTAATTTCTTAGCTTTATTGTTCCTCCTTTTCCAAGTCGTTTCCTCTGCTTCGTCTGTAGGCATTTCTTTTTCCGTTTCTATGAAAGATTCTAATTCCAGTTCTTGTAAAAGTGTGGTGATTCTAATTTTTCATGATAGAAAATTTGATGCTCCTTCCAATCTGTCCTCCATCCTGATTCCGGTGGTCATTTTGATAATTTGTGATGACTCTTCTCCTTTAAATAATATTTTTGTTTTGTATTCCTATCAAATAATAATTCAGAATTAATTCCCTTTAACTCTGCTCTGATACCATGTTAGGAAATCAGATCTTGGGAATATAATTTACTGTTTTATATATACTGATAAATGACTGTTCTGATATATAAATATACTGTGATGCTTTTATATTTATACTGAATATATTATTATATATGCTGTGACCGCAGGTGATAATAGCAATGAACTCTGTAATTGATTGTATTATCCATGCGATCACAGCATACATATATATGCTGACGATCGGATGACAGCAAACATTATGTCCCTTCAAATGAAAGGGCACGTCCCATGGTCGCTGGTTACATTAGTGCTCGCAACTATTACAGTCGCTAGCACTAATGTAAGCAGCGACTTACATTAGTGTAGTCGGCTGTCTCAATAATCATGTTTAGTGCCGTTCATTCAAATAGTCGATGCTAATAATTATGATAGATATCGAACATAGTTCGATCAATATTAATGTAATATCATAATATTGTATTATGATATTATCATTATTATATTATAAATATAATAATGATAATATGATAATAACAATATAAATTACAACTCTTTATTATTAACAATGTACAGTATAGTATAATATATATATATATATATATATATGTATGTATGTATACGAATGAAGCTATATCTTAACAATCAGTTTCAGTTTAAACTTTCAAAAATAATATCAAATAATTTGTTATCGGCTATTACTCATATTGCTTTAACTTGGTACATGAAAGACTAAAGTCAATTAATTGTTTGAATAATGATAAACAAACTGCAATATACTAAGCATAAACTTCTGAATATAGCAAATCTGAGTTGACAGTTAGTGAAAAAAAGGAATATATATCATTTTTTTTACAAGAATGCAAGGGAAACTTGAGTAAGGATATTACACTCAAGGATATACTTCACAAGACATTTGTAACTTTGTTTTACCTCTTGCTTGTATTCTGATTATTGTATGGATTCATGGTTCTTGCGCCGTTGAGCAGTTTTAACATTTTCCCATCAGAACATAAAGTGAACGAACAACCCTTTACTGGAAGTTTTCATTATCAAATTGGTGTGATTTCATCTTCTAGATCACTTTTCAAACTTCCAAATCAATTGAATTCAGGGAAGGACAATCTAGAAGGGTAACATGTCCTTTTGAATGCATTGCCTTTATCAAGATTGTGATGGGGTTCATGTTCCTTGATAATACATTCAAGAATTGCTGAATGTATCGAACCCATTTAATCTAAGAAGTTGATGCGTAGCTCCCAAGCCTGGAGGCGGAGGCGGATGCGGACGGATGCGGGTGCTGAGCCAGGTGCCCTGCGGATGCCACCCGGAAGCGCATCCTGGCCCCCTGATGCATTGTGATGCCACTTCCGAGTGGCATCACAACGCATCAGGGGGGCCAGGATGCGCTTCCGGGTGGCATCCACAAGGCACCCGGGCGCATCCTGTAGGCACGATTGTCTTCCAAGGTTGAAGTTTGGGTGGTTATAAATAGAGATAATCCCGTCAAAGGCATGCCCAACTTTCTGAACTTCTTGAGCGAATGCAACGATAATCCCGTCAAAGGAATGCTGGTCAATTTGGTTGCCTGATAATCCCGTCTAAGGCAACGATAAACGAATCCGGTAATTTCATTATACTGGGTAACCGGTAAAGGCCAAAGTGAGTCTTAGATTTTTTGGGAGAGTTTCGCTCATCCGGTAGGCTGTAAATAATGGTGAATTAAAAATTTACTTCTTGACGGATATATGCAAATTTATATATATAATATTATATAATTTTATTATATATATATATATTATCATATATATAATATGATATATTATATATATCATATTATATAATTTATCAAATATATAATATATATAATATTATATAATTTTATCATATATATATATATATATTTTAAAAATATATATATAGATACACGCATCCAAACGCTATATATATATATTTTAAAAATATATATATAGATACACACATCCAAACGCATCCGCATCCCCTAAAAAAAAAATTTCACGCATCCGCGCATCTGCATCCCGCATCCGCACCCGAATCAGCAACTTAGAATTTAATGAAAGCAGTGACTTCCATAACATTTTTGAGCATTTAGCACTCAAGCATGGCTTGAATCTTTTGTGGGCCTATTGTGATCTAGATTTAGATATTATATGGCCTAAGTAGTTCACTTCTGATATAATTTGTGCTTATAACTTTACATATAATGGGTCCTCTCTATGCTCTTGTGATGCCAAACATAAGTGTTGTTCATGTCCTTGCTGGCTTTGAAAGTTTGAAGAGCACACAAGAAATATTGAAGGGGGGCGGGTGTTGAATCAGTATTTCAAAACTTTTAAACTTTTAAATGTATAAACCACATAAACATAAAGAGAACAACCATCAAAAGATGCTAACACCAAATTTCTCGTGGAAAACTCTCTCAGGTAAAAAACGATGGCATACACTAGCTTTCTTTAACAAAGGGCACCAGCCTAGATTACAAAATGTGAGCACCAACTCCGAACAGCTGAAGCACCAACTCCAGTCGGCTGAGGCATCAACTCCAGTTTTAGAGCACCAACTCGATGCAAAACTCAATAACAATTTTCAGAACACACACTGCACCTCAATCACCTAGCATAACACCCCTTTCAGCATACTTGATTCTAAAATTTCTCACTCAACTCGTTGACTTCATTTTCTCAAAATGCTGTTCATCTTCATAAAACACTTTGTCTCAGAATAATATACCAGACACACATTGGTGCTTTGTTACAAGGATGCATTCCCTGTCAAGTTGGAAGCTCCAGTACAAGCCTTCTCATTACTTGAATGGTCATACAAGTGGAGGTGATTCATTCCCAATTTAGCCATGCCTTTGTTTCTTGACCTGTCAACACTTTTGTCATCAGAGGTAGGTGATTATTGCAACAGAAAAATCATTTTAATTGGACGTGTTGCATGCTCCCTTTTCCTAGTGAATATCATTTAATTTCCTCAACTATACTACTTTAAATTTTTATATGTTCCACCTTTGACTCTGTACTAATCACATGAATTAATTTCATTGAAAATTCAAGATGTCTATTGAAGTGCTACTAAATTGTACATCTCTGAACCTTCGTAAACAATATGCTAGAGATATTAGAATAGTCCATTGAACATGTTAGGATATGCTGTAGATCTATGCAAAATGTCATAGCATTGCAATCATCTGAAAGCCAACTCCAAGCCTTAAAGATTACTTCTTTTAACCGTGTCCCATATATCTGTAACGGCTTCTATCAATCGCCATTTTTTTAGGATTTTGTTGAGTTTGGTTTTCATGTGCTTTTAGTCTGGTAACAAAGAGTTGTCCATTAAAACATTTGTTTCCAACTTAAATTGTTAGCTTACCATGAAAAATTTGTAACCAATTGTGTAAAGTAGATATTTGACATGAAATGCTTTGCGGATTGTAAACAGCATGACACCTATATTTCATTTAAATGGTTAAGCTTACATATTTCTATTCAGAGAAACAATCTCTAAATCTGTTGTGTCTTAGGCATTCAATGAGAAGTTTAACAGTTTCCTGTCGTTCTGTTTCAATAAAGCTGTTTTCAAACTGTTTAGCTGCCAATGTACCTGGTGTGCATATAATCAATGCTATTCCTGGCTATCCATATGTCCAGGGTGTTCATTCGAATTCAAATGACCTTTCCTGTTGGAGTAAGATTGATCATTCAAATGCAAAATGATCTTTTTTGTCAGACTCATGTCACAGGTTATATCTAGATGAGCTCATATTTAGATGTCACAGGAGAAAGATTTTTTTCAATCTCTTAAGAAATAAAATACTTTCTTTTGAAATAGTGAAAATGCCAATCCGAAATTCAAAGAGCAATTCAAACAAATGTAAATGTATGAAGTCAAAGTAAAATTATTATTTAAGCCGACTCTTTATTATTTAGTACACAGTGGCTAACATTTGCAGATATGTTTTGTATACAAATTGAATGATCTATATTCACCCTAACAAGAACTGGGACCTCGTCTAGGTTAAGCAAACTACTCAAGATCCCAGAGTTCAAAACAAAGAACTCACCTTAAATTAATTTGTTTCAACTGGGCATTTCAGCCTTGAATGAATTCAATGTTATTACAGTTAAGTATTTACTCTAGATATGCTATATTGATATACATGTTTTTAATGTCTAACTGACATCCACTCTTCTGAAAATTTTGATAGGTCACACGAAAATTGCACCAAATCTGATCTCAAATCCTCCGTTAAGGTAAAATTTCTTGTGCCAGTTTTCTAGCTAAGGAGATTTTTTTAGTTTAGTTCTTCCCAAGTTAGTTTCATTGTTTTTTCCCTTTGCAGTGAAATGCCAGGAAAAGGTTTTTTTTTATGAAAGTATGGTTTTTTAAGCTTAATGTTTAGATCTTCTTGGTCATAGAAATGAGGTCCATACAATATCATCATCACCATCTTTTTCTTCTGCTTCAACACGCAAAACTTCTGTTCTGCCAGGTATCTGCTAGAAGAGAACTTTTATTTCAAGTAAATGCTGGGGAATTTTGGTTTTTATTTCAAGTAAATGCTGGGAATTTTGGTTTCGGTAATGAAGGATTGAAGATTATGTTCTGTTGTTTCCTTTTGAAAATGATGTTCATATGGGAGCAATGGCTTACTGATAATCTTTAGCGGATGGTTTCAGAAGTCAGTGTTTCAGCTCTGTCAACTTCTACTTCTTCCCGCAGCCAGTCAGCAGCTGGGACTCCAAGGTCTGCAAGTTCTTCAAATGTTTTTGGTGCTGGATTGAAGGTTAGATCAAAACCCTTGCTGATGCATGCTACATATTTTTCTTGGTCTTCTGACATATGAGTAATTCCTTAATTATAATAAGGAAAGTGAATGACTTTTTGTATCCTTTTATTATGCATTTTGCTAACTTACTAGTCCTGGTATTGGTTCAGTTTAGGGTTTGAGGGTTTTGTTCATGTGTTCAGTCAAATTGTTTTCTGGGGTTGGGTTCATTGATACAAAAACATATAAAAATCAGAAATATTTACATTTTGCAGCTGTAATTAAGTTCAAATTACACAACCATATTAATAGTCAAATAACAGAGTAAAATACATCACCATATTAATAGTCAAATATCTGTCAAACTCAAATGTCATGATATATGTTTAAGTTAAAAAAAAATTAAAATGTCAAGTTCAACAATCTCCCTAATATTGAGTGGGAGATTAGAGAATGTTCAATACTGTTGGAAAATTCAAACCAATGTTCAAAACCATATCCGCAGCATGCTTATCTTCTCTACAAATATGATTGATCTTCAAATGAATAAAGACCGAGCATAATTCTACATTCCTGTGTCATATTTTTGATCTTTACAGAGGGCAAAAGATTAAACTCACAATTTCAATAATCATTTTAAAATTCCCTTCAATCTCAACTTTCTAGATTCCTACCTCTCGAACCTTTTAAACCCCCACCAAAAAGTCGTAGCCTTAGGCTCATTTTTAGATCTCTTACCTATTTTTTTGCATAAATTTCAATCAGCCACCCCTTTTCATCTGTGATCACTCTCCTAGCAGCAGCATCTTGTGCGTTATCTTTCAAGAAACCATCAAAACATAGTTTCATCCACCTCATTTCAGGGGGTTTCCAATTAACACTGTATCTAGGAATTAGTTTGATCCAACTAATCCTCAAAAGGTCTTGGTTAACACCCTGGTTTTGCTTTACTCTTAATTCAATATAGTAAGGCATCTTCTTAGCAAAATCAATTTCCCAAACATGTATATTCTCTTGAAGATTATGTTTTATTTGAAATTATATATTGTTATATTCAACAGTAAACAATTTTCCTTAATAAAATAGAATGTGCTTAGCGAATCGCACTCACAAGTTTCACACTACTCAGCATACTTTTTCATTAATAATTGAAATTACATAATACGAAGGTTAATGCCTAACCTTTTATTTGTTGCGTCAAATATAGACCTTGATTGAAAGTATATTGGATGCTATTTTAACAATCATAGCTTCTAGATAATACAGACCCCTTGTGTAGAACTGCGACAATTCCTTTCCCAACTAGGTAGTGCTACATAGAATTTTAGGCATTTATAGCATTGTGACTTTTTCCTTCGTGGCTAGTATTAAGGACCCATGACCCCTTGTCTAATGGATTTATGCTACCATGCCACCTTTAAATTTTCTGTGACACCTTTCTCCCTCTTAGTTTAGTTTCCGCACTTTGGTTTAGGGCAGAACATTAGGTAATATGTCGTGTTAATGTTTAGCTAGTCGATTCTAGCTATTAATACTAAAATAAACATTTAATTTTATATCTTTAATTTAAAATTAAATCTAATCTGCGCTGGGCCCTCTTATATAAAACATGTGGGCCGACTCAAGCTTGGCACCACAATTCAAACTTAATCGGATGGCCGACTTAAGGAAGGTCTTGTATAAAAGGCGAATCACTCCTCATTCGAACACAATACACTCGGCACTCAAGTTTAAATAGCGAAGTCTTCTGCAAGTCCGAAATCTAGGATCTGGCATGCAAAAATCAGTCTCTGCCATCAGCATCACAGGATCTTCGCCATCATCAGATCTGGGCCCACTTCGCTCATGTTCGAGGCTGTCTTCACTACACCTACAACATACAATTTCCTTCAGCTGTTGCGAATTCATGGTGTGACTACAAATATAAGACTTCAGATTCATGATTAGGCATGTGCAGCTTGTCTTGCTCCAATCTACTCGTTAATCAGAGAATCAATAACAAGCATATGGTGGACTGATCCAACAGCAAATTCATGGTGTAGCTGGCTATCTGATTCCAGACATCTAGGCATCAATATCATTACTGAGATCTGATTGAGGATTCAAATCTGAGTTATTATTTCAATCAGTTCTCCACAGGTGATTTGCTTCGTGGATCGGGGATCCTCAGCAAATTGACAGCGATACTATTGTAAGTTAATTGAGAAACTATAATCAATTGGATCTAAAGCTGGGTTTTTCCTCCTAGAAGTTTCCCAGGGTAAAAATTGTGTTGTGTCTCTTATTCTGTTTTGTTTAAGTTTACTGTTATATAATTAGATTAGATCTGATTACCTAAAATTTTAACATGGTATCAGAGCTAGGTTCTTGCTAACTGTATCAGATCTAACTTGTATTCTTTAGATTTGTTTTCTTTGTGTGTTCCCTTCTTGTGTCAAAATGGTGACAGGATTGAAGGTGGAAGATAGACTTGAAGGTGCCCTCAACTGCATCCCTTGGAAAGCACGAATTTTGATTGCTCTTGAAGAACATGACTTGTTGGAATTTGTTCAAAGTGAAAAAGTTGAAACACCTACGGATCCGGAAGTGCTTAGTCAATTCAAGAAGAAAGCTATCAAGGCCAAGAAGATCCTAATAGATTCTGTTAGAGATCATATTGTTCCTGTCATCTCGAGGATGTCTTCAACCAGAGATATGTTCAAACAATTGGAAGATATGTTCGAAGTAAACAACATGAGCCGGGCACTTACCTTAAGAAGAGACTTACTTCAAATCAAAATGAAAGAGGATGAGTCAGTCATGGAGTTCTTCATGAGGATTTCAGAATTAAGAGATAAAATAAGTGCTATTGATAGTGAAGTTGTAGACAAGGATCTCGTCATGCTTGCACTCAATGGTCTCCCTCCCTCATGGGAACCCTTCATTCAAGGTTTAAGCGGTAGAGGTAACTTTCCCTCTTTTGATCTCCTTCGTGCTGACTGCATTCAAGAGGAATCTAGGCTCATATCAAGAGGGATCAAGTCTACCCGTAATGAAGAAAACTTAGTTCTTGCTACTCAATCCGTCAAAGGTGATCATGGGAAGAAGAACAACTTCAAGAGGAACATTGATTTCAGATCCTATGATGCTAACAGCTCAAGGAAGAAGCCAAGAGATCTCTCTCATATCCAATGCTTCAAATGTAACAAATTTGGCCACTATGCCAGGGATTGTCAGGTTCAACTCTTTCAACAAATGGCTAACCCAAGCGAAGTTGTCAACCTTGAAGATAAGGAAGACTTTCTCCTTTAAGTATTTTTGTGTTAGATAGTTTAGAATCAATGTTGTTTGAGATCTAACTATTTTTGTTGAAACTAACTTTAGGGAAAGGATATGTGTTGTATATTTCTTTTAGTTGTGCAGGAGTGAGGATCAAGAGGGAGTCACACACTTTCTCATCTTACTTGAGTTTGGTATAGTCTAACCTATGTGGTAATGTGATGGTAACTCTCTTGGATTAGAAGTGTTTCTTTTGACTTAGTAATCTTGGATCTATTGATTTTTGAACTAACTTGGAAGGTTGAGTATATGATTTCCTAACTCTAAGTACAAGAAATTGGTTGAATCGTCAATTGCTTGGAGTGCTTCAGAATCAGGGTATATTGCTTCTTCAAGAGAAGCTATTGGGATTGATTTTTATGTCACTTGAAGGATGTCCGAGTGCTTTGGAAGTTATGTAGGGCTCAGCTACTGCTAAGAGGGAGTCTTAGCCTCATTGATGTATCTTGTATACCACTCTTGCGGGCAATGCAAGGTGGTCATTGTATCTTGTTGTTTTAATCTTCCTTAAGTGAAGATGATTGTAACCACCCTCTGCGAGAAATGCAAGGTGGATGTTGTGTTTAAAAGGTTTGTGTACCACCCTCTGCGGGCAATGCAAGGTGGAATTGTAAATCTTAATTTTGTCCTTCCTCTGTGGGAAATGCAAGATGGTGTTGTAATAATTCTTATAAGTCCACCCTCTGCAGGCAATGTAAGGTGGCAAAATTCCTCACCACCCTCTGCGGGCAATGTAAGGTGGTGTTGTATTGAAGTCCACCCTTTGCGGGCAATGTACGGTGGCAATCACCCTCTGCGGGCAATGCAAGGTGATCCTTTTTGAGGCTTGTCCTCTTCCACCCTCTGCGAGTAGGTACGGTGGATATTCTTGACCATCCTCTGCGAGTAGGCATGATGGTTCCGCCCTCTGCGAGTAGGTATGGTGGATATGCTTTGACCATCCTTTGCGAGTAGGCATGATGGGAATGGTTGATTTGTTTTTTACAGGTATGCTTCCATCCTCAGCGAGTAGGCATGATGGAAAGTAATGGCAAGGGCTAGAATCCTCCTAGCTAAGAGGGAGTGTTAATGTTTAGCTAGTCGATTCTAGCTATTAATACCGAAATAAACATTTAATTTTGTATCTTTAATTTAAAATTAAATCTAATCTGCGCTGGGCCCTCTTATATAAAACGTGTGGGCCGACTCAAGCTTGGCACCACAATTCAAACTTAATCGGATGGCCGACTTAAGGAAGGTCCTGTATAAAAGGCGAATCACTCCTTGTCATTCTAACACAATACACTTGGCACTCAAGATCAAATAGCGAAGTCTTCTGCAAGTCCGAAATCTAGGATCTGGCATGCAAAAATCAGTCTCTGCCATCAGCATCACAGGATCTTCGCCATCATCAGATCTGGGCCCACTTCGCTCATGTTCGAGGCTGTCTGCAATACATCTACAACATACAATTTCCTTCAGCTGTTGCGAATTCATGGTGTGACTACAAATATAAGACTTCAGATTCATGATTAGGCATGTGCAGCTTGTCTTGCTCCAATCTACTCATTAATCAGTGAATCAATAACAAGCATATGGTGGACTGATCCAACAGAAAATTCATGGTGTAGCTGGCTCTCTGATTCCAGACATCTAGGCATCAATATCATTACCGAGATCTGATTGAGGATTCAAATCTGAGTTATTATTTGAATCAGTCCTCCACAGGTGATTTGCTTCGTGGATCGGGGATCCTCAGCAAATTGACAGCGATACTATTGTAAGTTAATTGAGAAACTATAATCACTTGGATCTAAAGCTGGGTTTTTCCTCCTAGAGGTTTCCCAGGGTAAAAATTGTGTTGCGTCTCTTATTCTGTTTTGTTTAAGTTTACTGTTATATAATTAGATTAGATCTGATTACCTAAAATTTTAACATGTTGCAATTAAGGTTCTCAAGGAACAAAGCCCAAATAGAGACGGTGGCAAGTGTGAAAGACACTTTTCAGTTCAACAAACCCACATGACCAACTGTGATTTACTGGTGACAGCCTAAAATAGGGGAAATTCCTTATTCAACAAATTGTAATAAATTCCCATGCTTCTCCGCGAATTGCCCATCAATAGGAAATATATCACAAATCAATGTATTAGCATCCCACAACTCCTAGACTAGTGGCTAAAGTATGGTCTACTACAGGCACAACCATTGCTTAATAATTTTGACCAACAGATAAACTCTGCATTTTAGAAAATTAATATCTCACCAATTTAATCTATTTGGCTCCTGAGATTGTTGGCAATTGAGCAAATTCTCACTAATTATCTCTTTCTCATCAATTCCCTCAAGTCTTGTTAAAGTAATTATGTAATGTTTCTATAATGGTGATTCAGTTAAGATCTTTCCTTTTCTTAGTTCTTATTTAGAATGTTTTATTTCTATATTTCATTTTTGTTTGAGAAACTCTGCTTGTAATCTCTATTTAAGTAGCTTTCATCTCATTTGTAAACATTGAATA
This sequence comes from Chamaecyparis obtusa, assembly GCA_027943335.1. Classification (NCBI taxonomy): domain Eukaryota; kingdom Viridiplantae; phylum Streptophyta; class Pinopsida; order Cupressales; family Cupressaceae; genus Chamaecyparis; species Chamaecyparis obtusa. Next base: position 44,580 of record BSBK01008516.1, read on the forward strand.
TCAATTGATTATCATTTCATGGTATCAAAGCGCACAGGTTAGTTCTTTGACAAATTTTTAAAATTTGTAGTTTTATTACTTGAAATTTATTTCCAGAAGTTTTCGAATGATTTTTTAATGAAAAATCGTGAGGTTTACCTAGAGATTTCTTTGAAATTTTTAGAAGTTTTTATCCAACTCACCAATGAGAAACTAATTACAATAGTCTTAGCCTTAGGAGCTCACTTCTCCAGATTTGAATTGCAGGCTAAGGCACACAAACTTAGGGCAAGATACAAGAGACTTGCAGACTGAAGATCACTTTTTCAAGGCTAGATAAAATATGATTTCAGTACAATGAAATGTATTTGTTGAACTGTAGTACAAAATGCATCCTCTGAAATGCTAATTACAGTTTGCTTCATACATCAAAAATTGACTTCATCACTAATTATTTGCACTTGTGAACCTTCATAACCCACCATACACCATACACACCTACTTATCTAACACATTCAATCCATAAAAGACTTGATCATATATTTATCCTCAACCTCTACCAATACTAGAACAAAAATGGTAGAGCATTTCCATGGCTTTTATTAGTGGACTTCCCAAGGTTTAGGAAAAAGGATAGCATTTTGTTGTGGTTGATAGATTAACCAAGTATACATACTTTTATGCTATCTCTATCGAATACAAAGCAGTACGAATTGCAAAATTGTTCTTCTACGAGGAATTTAGGCTTCATGGATTGACAAAGAATATAGTCAGCAGTAGGGATAGCCTGTTTCTCAGTGTGTTTTGGGAAGAATTGTTTAGATTGGCAGGTACAAAATTGACTCATGGTACCGGTTGCCACCCTCAGATAGATGGCCAAATGGAAATAGTTCATAAATGGATTGAGGGATATTTGCGCAATTATGCAACTGGGCAGCAAATATATTTTTGATTAGATGGCTTCATCAGGGTGCATATTGCTACAATACTACATACCATATGTCCATTAGTATGTCACCTTTCAGAGCACTGTATGGATACGAAGTCCCTTCTTTCTTAGATATGGCTTTCAGGGATAGCAGAGCACCAAAAGTAAAAGATTGGATGCAGGAATGTTAGGATGTCTTTAAGATTCTTAAGGAGAATTTGTATGACGCACAAAAGCTGTAGAAGATTTATGCTGTCAAGAAGCAAGTAGAGCGTAGTTTTGAGATTGGAGATTTAGTGTACTTACGCCTATAGCCATACTGCCAGTCATCATTAAAAAGGAGTGGTGTAGAGAACTTGAGGCCACTTTTCTATGGGCCGTACAAAGTGATTAGAAAGGTGGGTGAAGTAGTGTATGAGTTTGACTTATTGGAGACCAACAGCATCATAATGTCTTCCATGTTTCATCCTTTAAAAAGGCATTAGGATAACATGTTATGGTGTCAATAAATCTACCCCCTCTTGACGAAGAAGGTAAATTGGAGCTGATTCCAGAAGAGGTAGTGGATATCCATGAAAGGAAATTGATTAGCAGAACAATTTAGGAATACCTCATTGGATGGAAGAATTTGCCTCTTGAAGATGCAACATGGGAAAAAGAGCCAATTTTAGAACACTCAAATTTGAGATTGCTTGAGGGCAAGCAATTCTAGGCAGGGGTGACTGTATTGTCCCCAATTCCCAATGATTTTTAATAAGAGAGAAAAATCAATTATTTAATATTACTAAACTTATATTAAATAATTAATATAGGTGATTTTATAGAGTAATTTAATGAAGTCACAACTGTTGTAGGGGAATGAACGGGGAAGAAACTGAATTCTATTATTATATTAATGATTTGGGGAATCATTGGAGGATATGGTCGAATGATTTATTTCTTGCATAGTTTTGAGTGCAACTCAATTCAAAACTTGGAAACTTTTCGAGTTTGGCATCTTCATCAGTAAATATCTGGCCTAGGTTCGTCAGTAATTATTGTTGTGACATTGAACAATATCTGGAGTTCAACGTTGGGAGATTAATCATGTTATTAGGAAAGGGCCTGTCTACTATTATAGTGCACATTCTTTCCAATATTAGAACAATATACATAGTTGACAGTGTTCGTATTATTTGGAGTGGGACAACAATCACCAAACATGAAGACACTTTCTTGGTGGTTGTTATTTGTGAGATTTGAATATTTGAATGCGTACACAGTATCAAGAAGGTTTGGTGGAGTTGCAATCACATTCTCTATATCGGGATTTCCCAGTTGACGACAAGCACTGTCTTTCATTTCTCTTGTTGGGGGTGTGTTCATTGTGGGCTCATCAAACTGGTCTCATCTCGAGTTAGAAAGGAGTTAGCAGAACTGAAGTCTTGACAGAACTGTAAGTTCATTCCAGCACATTGAATTGCATACTTGGGCATACGACAAGGAGGATCAGGCTATCATTTATTGTGTAGAACAGTTAATAAGGGTATAGTAGAGAAAAACAAATGTCTGAAGCAATATCAATATTGCTATTGCTGTCTTCTGAACTGATATCAAATATTTCTATTGCCTGGCACATAGCAATATGAATATATTGTTATTACTAGTTCGTGGCTTCAATACGTGCAAATTCTGGAAAGTATTGGATTCATTCCCAGTGAATCCATATTCCAATTGAAACTCATTTATTTAGTGGCTTATTTGAAGTCATAAAAAGTGGCAAAGAGAATCGGGCGGCTTGGGCATGGGAGTATCTGCAGGATTGGCAGACAACATCTTGTAATATTGCTTAGTTTGCAAACTATCGGATATATTTTCCAGATTAGTGTATATTCTGTGCCTTCCAGATCAGTTGAGTTTTCCTAATGCATAAATATTTTAACTCTTAATCTCTGCCATCTGTACTGATTCACATCTCTGCAAGTAATGTTATATTCCTACTTGAACAAGTATTTAAAGATGTCTTATGTAGGGAAACCTTCCATTGAAGACGTAACATGTCCATTGAGCAAATTTCAAGCCGATTACGTTCATTTAGATTTTGTACAAGAAATCCTCTTAAATAGAAGGCTGGAAACTGTTTGACAAAATTACCAAGGGGAAAGTTGGATATCTGTTGGTAAAATCTTTAGTGGATATTACAAAGGGTGTCCTGCAGTCTACTATGTGCACTTGCACATCTGCACATTATCTCCGACAATCTCTTGTCCTCAAGTTTCTTCACCACATCCTTCTGAATATTAGCTTCCAGTTTGGAAGCATGGTCCTTAAATCCATCAAGTAACATTTTGAGTTGTTGCACACTCGACAAGGAGCAGTGTACTGTCCCCATTCCGGATCACCTTTTACTTTGCCTTTGTTTTCAAAATTCGAATAACAATATATTATTGTTTCTCCTCCTTTTCGGCTTGGAATGAAATCTCCTTTATACTTTATTGAAAAGGTCACCACCTTTCATTAGAAATGAGTCACCACTTTTCATTGTTGCCTTTGAGAGTAATATATTATTCCCCAAATTTCTCTCCCTTCCATGTCCCTCAAATAAAACATCCTTCCTTTATATCTTCCAATGTGGAGAAGAGTTACACCTCTTTATCATGTGGGCCCTTTGCAATGGTCACAACCTTTTGACAATTACTATTCTTTGGAAGAGTCAAAAACTTCATCATTGTTGCCCTTTGGAAGAGTTGCAACCTTTCAAGATTACCACCTCTTAAAAGAATCACACCCTTCATCATTTTTGCCCTTTAGAAGAGTCACAATCTTTCATCATTGCTGCCCCTTTCCAAGAGTGACAACCCTTTATTAATTCCTATGCTCTTTTCTTCCTCCCCCCCTTCGAAATAAATTTCTTTACTCCCTTTTTATATCTCATGTTTGAGGGAGTCACAACTTTTCCTTTCATGCCTTTTTACCCTTGATTAACTTAACTAAGTTTAATTATGTTATATTATAATTTTATTATTTCATATTTTAATTTTGATTCTTTTATATTTTAATTTTAATATTATTATATCAACTATATATTATATTATATTAATAATAGATTATATCATATTGTATTAATAATAGATTATATCATATTATTATGTATTTATTTATTTTAATTTTATTATTATGATTTAATATTATTATTTATTTATATTGTAATTATATTATATTATTATTTATCTATGTATTAATTTATATTTAATTTTATCATCTATTTATTAAATATTCTTTCAGAGAGGGGATATCCTAGTCTGCCCTTCCTCAAATTGCTTGCCCTCAAGCGCTTATATGTTTTCAATATTCACCAAGAATGTCCTCTTTCGAGATATGCTAAGTTGCCGGTTCGGATTCCAATAGGGATGTAGGTTTGAGATTTGGGTTTGAAATTCGTCTAAATTTTTTTTGGGTTGGGTTCGATTCGTTTTGGGTTGGTCCGTACAATTTTTTAATTTTTTTAAAATATATATATATATATATATATATATATATATATATATATATATATATATGCAGCAAATAAGTTCATACACTACTATGCTAATATTAAAGCAACATTACAAAATACACCACCACATATATTACATTTTAGTCCAAATGACATAACAAAATGCCAAAATACACCACCACATCAATGTTTCGGTTCAAAAACAATAATGTTTATCAATACAAGGATAAATAAATATTAAAAATTGATGAAGACAACATGAAAAAAAACATAGTCAAATTTGGATCTCTACAAGGTGAAATTGAACTTGCAATTTGTTTTGATCAAGACTTTGATGCTTGAAGTATAATAAGGTGGCAATGTTTAAAAAGCCCTTTGGATAATGTATTGAATTGTAAGGGTAATATTCTCTTCCACCCAATCCCTTGGTTAACTATTTCAAGGACTATAAACTGAGATCAAAGATAACAAAGAATGCTTTTAATATGATCATAGGATGTGTTCAAATTTTCAATTATAAAAATAATCAAGTTAAATTTTTATACCAAAATAATGAATAACCAAATATAAAAATTGCATGTAAATTATCAAAAGAAATAATTATGAATTTTTTTAAATTTTTTTTAACTATTATATAGAATATACCAACTCACCACCTAAGTAATATAGAAAGCAACAAAGTATAATAAAATAAAACATTAAATAAAACGATAAATATTTAATTTTTAACTTTAAAGAGAAGATATAATAGTTTCCTTTTATCACAGTGAAAATTTGTAACCATTCAATTAAAAATCCGACTCACGTTAATTTATTCCATTCCGTTACGACAAAAATTCGACCTTTTGAATTTGATTAAAGACTGTTTGGAATGTGAACGAAATCCAATGGAAGTATTTAGTTTTGCAAAGTAGTCATAATCTAGAAATGCAATTGAATGTGAACTCTATGCCAGTGCATCGTATAATTTTCCATCAAAGTAGTCATAATCGAAGCCGATATTTCCAATATAGGCCATGTCAGATTCATTTACAAATATTCTTGAATATTCCAGAGTGTTGTCATCATTTACAAATTTTCAATTAAATAAATAAAAGCAGAGTCGTCCAAATTCGGTCCGGGCTCGAGCGGGAGAAAACAGAGTCGTCCAAATTCGGTTGAAATTCCTCTAGGGTCCTACATGGTGAATTTGGAGCGAATTACCTAGGCTTACAGCGATTTTCTAGCGAATCTGAACCGCATCTGAATTCCTGGCGAATCGAATTCTGAATTTGGGGTGTGCTGAGCGAATGTGGTAACGTAGGAGATATGTAATCTCTACCTTGTAGTAGGGTGCCTTAGTGGTTCTCCCTTAATCACAGTGCAGTAGGGTGCCCTGATAGCAGTTCTCCCTTAACTGTTGCTACAATAGGGTGCCCTTAGCAATTCTCCCTTAACTACTTTTGCAATAGGGTGCCCTTAGCGGTTCTCCCTTAAACACAATGTAGTAGGGTGCCCTTATAGTGGTTCTCCCTTAACTGCCATTGCAATAGGGTGCCCTTACTGGTTCTCCCTTGTCTACTTTTGCAATAGGGTGCCCTTATAGCACTTATCCCTTAGTTGCCACTACAATAGGGTGCCCTTCGTGATTCTCCCTTAATTGCAGCTTTGGAAAGGTGCTAGCAATAGGGCACCCTTAGCTGTTCTCCCTTAATCACAACGCAGTAGGCGCTATAGCGGTTCTCCCTTCACTGCCACTACAATAGGGTGCCCTTCACGATTCCTCTCTATTATGGATACCCTATTGATGATGCTTCTACAAAGGATGATGGATAAACCTTTTTCTCCACAACTTTTGCTATGGATCTTTTCTACAATTTGTGATAATCTCCTCTCAAATCTGCCATAAACTTTTTGCTCAACTTATGCTTTAATCTCTGCCCCAAATTTTACTTATATCTTTTCTCAAGTTCTCGCACTTTTGCTCCAAAAGTTCTCTGCATTAATCTTTCATAGTTAATGATTTTCATATATCTTTTTTTACCCTAAAGGATGGCAGGATCATCCTCTGATACTGCTGCAATGTCCCCAATTGGGAATTTACTTGCTTTACCCTATAATTATCAATAAGGGTTTGGATTGCACTTGTGAATGGCCAACTTGTAATGTTCCCTACTAAGGGAATGTCAATTCCCAATGATCAGCATACAACACTATGTATTTAAATCTGATTATATTAAAATAATCACATATATGTAATTCTGATTTCATTGTGACCAATAGATAGATATAATAGATCTTTCGGAAATATATTATAGAACATTTGAATATATGTTTCAAATATATACTTCACATTATTCTTCAACTATATATATATATTCGATAATAAAACACTGTATTTTCGCTTCTAAAGCATAAATCATAATGCTCCAAGAAATTAAACTTAGTAGTCAAGAAATTGAGCAGTTCAAGAAAAGGATTGGTGTATGGCAGCTAGTAATGGAGGCTATGGAGGGTGCCTTAGGAGGGCTAGGAATAGTATGGGATCCAAGAAAAATAAGTCACAAATTTGATTAGTCATAAACAATGTGTAACCATCAAAAGCATTAAGAACAACTTCAACTTCATGCTTATAAATGTATATAGGCCTATGTAAAATAACAAGAAGAAAGAAACATGGGAGGAAAATGGCAGACATCTAAATAACCTTCCAAATCAGAATTATATAATTGGAGGGGACTTTAATGCAATATTAGACATCTCTGAAAAAAGTGAGGGAATCTCAAAAGATTCAGTCACTGATAGACTTAAGAAATTGGGTAAGGCTAAACAATTTAATGGACATTAAAAATGAAAATGGGACATATACATGAACTAATAGAAGATTAGGATTTAGTAGCATATCAGAAAAGCTAGATAGATATTTCTTTAGAGGAAATGTAGCTGAATTTCAGTACAATTTCAAATCAGAAATCCTCCCAACATCAGGATCAGACCACTTTCCAGTCCAATTCATGATAATAGAGGAAGCAAGGCCCAAACGACGCCCTTTCAAATTTGAAAAAATGTGGCTTAAAGATGAAAACTTCGTCAAGATGGTAGAACAATAGTGGAAAATAGAAGAATATACCGGGTCAAACATATTTTGCTTCATCTCTAAACTGAAAGCAATAAATAGAAAAATATTAATATGGAATAGATAATAGTTTGGGAATATTTTTGAACTAAAAGAAGCTACAGAAGAACAATTAGAGAAGTTGAATAATGAAGTAATTGAAAAGGGCACGGATCAAGAAAAATATCTTAAAGAAAAAGTTTTGTTAGGAAAGTATGAAGATATCCTAGCCAAAGAAGAAGTATTCTGGAGACAAAAGTCCAGAGAATTATGGTTGAAGAAGGGGACAAGATTACAAAATTCTTCCACAACAACACTAAACAAAGAAGAAATATAAATAGGATAATGAGGATAGAAAAGGATAATGGGGGTACTATAGAGGATCCCAGTAAAATAGAAAAAGAAGCAGTTAATTACTATCAGAAAGTCCTCAACAATTGGGAGGGCTAAGATCTAGAAGCCCAAAACAAAATACTAGCAAACATCCCCAAGATTATCTCAGAAGTACAAAATAAGAAGCTAAAAGAAAAATTTACAAAATCTGAAGTAGAAACAACAGTTAATCAAATGAACCCTGACAAAGCTCCGGGACCAGATGGCTTCCCAGCCTGCTTCTTTAAAGAGTGTTGGGACTTCTTGGGGGATGAACTAGTGGGGGCTCTAGAAAACATTAGAAATTCGGGTATAGTCCTAAAAGAAATAAACAACATATTCATAACACTGATCCCTAAAAATGAAAAAGTAGGAAAACAAGATGACTTCAGGCCAATATCTCTTTGTAACACAGTATACAAAATATTAGCCAAAGTCCTAGCAAAAAGGATAAAAGGACAGCAACCAAAAATGATAGCAGACGAATAGAAAGGGTTTGCCCTTGGGAGGTCTATGTTGGATGGGGTTATAATATGATGTAGAGGAACAAGGCAGAACAAGATGGTTCCCAAAAGGATTCGAAATCCACTCTTTACTTGTTCATAAAACTCCTTCAAAGACCCTTAGTTTCAAGCAAGGGTACAACACCAAATCAGCCCCAACATTCTCAAAAAGCTTCACCAACACTAAAAGAGATTTCCAAAGAGCCAAACTAGCATGGCAAACACAATCAAACCACCCAAAAAGTCTCTGGGTTCTATTCACACATACTTCCCATACGGGCTGCTCCAATCCTACTAGGTTTCCAATATAGGACAGTCCTAAATAACTCTTGATAGAGAGAAGATAATAAGACTGTAAAAACAGATTAAAATACCTTTTATTGAGTTACGTAACATATCCAAAAATCAGCATATGGTCCTTTGTAATATCAGGTCCAAAAATGGACCGTCTTGTTGCAAATTAGGCCTAATTAGGCTAGTTCCAGAGGTAGATTACTGAATATATAAGTTGAACATCTTCAAATACTAAGCCATTTGATCAAACACATCTAATTAGGCCTGCATATGCTTATTCCACCATTGGTCATGCTTTACTTGAAGAACTTGAACAAATCCCAACCCCAAACCCCCAAATTGCTTGAAAAAACAATGACAGTCACCTAGGGCATCAAGATGTTCCTCTTAATTCCACTCCAAAATTCTTGAAACCAAAAGGAAAGAATTCATTATCTTAAAACAGACCTCCATGCAAGTTTTTACCAATTTCTAATGGTTAAAATAAAAGATATGCACTTTTTATTGCTTGCTGCCCTATGTAAATCTGAATCTACCTGCTTGGATTAAAATTGCCATAACTTGTGCATATTTAATGAAATCAGACCAAACCAATTGCAAATGAAAGAAGACTTGTTCCTCTTTCCAACCATGTAAATTTCATACCCTGAATATTCTGTATAAATCCGTACAATTTGCTGCAACCGGACTGTTACACAAAAGTCTGAAAATATCAATCAATAAAATGGTCATAACTTGAGCAAATCTTAACCAATCAACATGAGACCAACACCATTTGAAAGTAGATTCAGGGTACTACAATATCAAATCATTTTTTTCACCATTATCTGCCTGTACCAGTCTGTACAAGACATGGAAACAGAAGAAAATATTCAGAAATTACATAATTTCATGGTGATCTTGTTATTTTTTATTCAAATTCTGAACCACCTGCTTATACAACGATGGAATGAGGCATATATAGCCTTTACAAGCTACATGGATTTAGTTACAACCAACTTTAGGACTTGTGACCTTTCATCTTCCACTATATTGCATTGTTTTGCAATTTTGACAAGTTTACACATGACAACTTTTCACAAAAATTGCTACTTTTGCAAGATTAACCCAAATGACTCCCAACCATATCTAATACATTTAAATGGTCTAAATAGACCTTATTGAACACATAAAGGACCCTACACACCTAAAATCTAACATTTACCTAAGTTCATAAAAATGATAATTTTGCCCAAATTGACCCTACAAGGTGCTCTTTGCACCATGATACCACAAGAAGTAATACATTCTATCCAACACAATCATCACCCAATCATGTTGATCAAATTAGACATAAATTAAAGCTTATGAAAAATGTAGATTGTAGGTTCTTGTGTAAATTCTAGAAGCGTTTGGCTTCGATAGACAATGGATAAACTAATTTTTGAATGTATATCTAGCCCTCAAATATCAATCTTCGTAAATGGAACCCCTGAAGGTTTCTTCAATATATCAAGAGGATTGAGATAAGGGGATCTGATATCCCCCTTTCTCTTTATCATAATGGCAGAGCATTGGGAAGGACCATATAAACAACTCGAGAAAGAGATCAAATGAAAGGAATAAAAGTAACAAATGACTTAGAACCAATAACACATCAGCAATTCGTTGATGACACCATGCTCTTTGGGGAAGGAGAGAGGGAAGAAGCCAAACATTTTAAAGAAATACTAGAATGGTAATGCTAGAACATCTAGACAACGTGTAAGTCCAAAAAAATCAAAAGTCTTTTACTTCAACATAAATCCTAGGGAAGAAGAGGCAATCTGCAATATATTAAATTTCAAAAAAGGGAAGCTTCCCTGCAAATATTTAGGTCTGCCGCTAGACAAAGGCACTAGATCCAATAAACTGTGGGATCATGTAATATCAAAAATAAATAAAAAGATAGAATCTTGGAAAGGAAGATGGCTAACAACAGTTGGGAAGGCTACAATGCTGAAAATAATCCTCTTAGCTATACCCATTTATTAAATGTCCTGTCTCTCCATTCCACCAGGAGTTAAAGAAAAACTAGACAAGAAATTAAGAACTTTCTTTTGACAAGGAACAAAGGAAAAGAGGAAACATGTCACAAGAGCATGGGACACGATCTGTAAACCAATAGGAGATGGGGAAATAGGAGAAAAGAGTCTGGCTGAATAGAACAAGGCCCTTGGGGCAAAATTAGTTTGGAAGATGTATAAAGATCCATCCTTGAAATGGGTCAAGATCCTAAACCACAAATACCTAAATGGGAATGACCCTGTGGGTATCTTCAGAACAACAAATCTACCAAAAGGATCAAGAGTATGGAGCTTTATGATGGAGTGTAGAGAGGTAATTTTGAATAGCCTAACATTGGATATAGCAGTAGGGGACCAAGCTGTTTTTTGGAGTGACTCATGGGGAGGGTATACAACATTGGATATAGCAGTAGGGGACCAAGCTGTTTTTTGGAGTGACTCATGGGGAGGGTATACAACATTGGACAAATTTATAAACAATAAAAATATTAAGGAAGCATTTGAGAGTAAATGGGGCAAATAGGTTAAAGACTACATAGAACTACAAGGAGATTCGACAGTAGGTTGGAAATGGAAGTCTATGGAAAATCTAAACATATCAAGGAATGAAATAGAAACACTTAAGAGGATACTAAACAATAGGAAAATAACATTCTGAAAAGGAAAAGACAAACTAGTCTGAAATGAAGCAAAATCAAGAGAATATGATGTAAGGGATGGGTATAAATATTTGATTAAAATAGAGAATACATCGCCATCAACTATTCTATTAGAATTATGTTGGAGAAAACAATGCATGCTAAAAGCAGGCATGTTTGTATGGATGACCCTCCAAAAACGGATACTCACTGTGGACTGGGTCACCAAAATAGGATTTGAAGGACCGAAAGGATGCTCCTTATGTGAAAAAGAAGAAGAAACTACTGATCATTTACTATTAAATTGCTCATATACTAACCATTGCTGGTCATGGCTATAGAGTAAACTAGGATGGATAATAGCAATGCCCAATGAATTGTTGGGTCTATTTCAATGTTGGCCTAAGAGCAATACACAAAACTTGCACATCAACATGTGGATAGTTGCCCCATCAATTACTTATATGGGAAGTTTGAAGGGAGAGGAACATGAGATTATTTCAGGAACAAAAAATGGGATGGGAACAACTTTGTAGTAAGATAGAAACAAACATAGTGGAAATCACTAACAACAGAATACTATCTCATCAAAAAAAGAATACAACATTAACACACTAGGATGAAAAGCTAAGGCTCAGATGGTAGGGGATAAAAATTCTCTCCATATATTGGAAAAGAAAAGGACAACAACAATATGGAAAGGGCCAATTGCAAATGAACCCCTCCTAAACTGGGATGGTATAAGCTCAACTTCAATGGAGCTTCCCGAGGAAATCCGGGCATAACGGGTATAGGGTGTAGTATCCATGTTTGGAATGTAGTAGAAGTAGCCAGATTAGCTAGACCTGAAGGCATTGAAACTGTTGATGTATGTAGCATCGGTCAGATAAATAAAATTGATTTATTATATATACATATATATATATATATATATTAATATATTTAATAGTTGATAATATTTATATTAATATACATATATGATATATATATGAAGTTAATCTTTTATTTATTCTTATAATGATTATATAGTTAAATTAATAAATTAGATTAATGAATAGACATGTCCCAGAAGGGACATGTCTCTTCTTGTCTTTACCTTGTATATATTCAAGAGATCAATGCATTTGGAAAGCACATACTATTACGACAGTGCTATTGCATTTGCAGCGATCATAAACTCAACATGGTATCAGAGCTAGGCCAGGCTGCAAATAGAGAACAAGTATTTTAAAACGGGGACAAGGAATTTGATGGTGTTGTTGAAGCAGAGGAACATGCCACCTCTACCTCCTCTGGTGCAGATGACCCCTTGTTGCCATCGTCTCATGTCCTTGTAGGACATCAATCAATCTGAGTCTCGATCTCAGATAGCAAAGAAAGAATCGATTGGAGACACCAAAATACACATATTGGTGAAATCATTTTCCCAAAATATATCTGAACCATCCGTGCTTCCAGAGTTACCGCAAGGCCAGACTGTCTCAAAGAAGAGTGCTCTATAGGGTGCTTTGATCCCCTCATATCGATAAGAAGTCCATAGAATAGTTTGAAATACAGGTACACAAGCAACTGCTCGAAAAAGACGTAGATGCCATTGAAATGGCCAAAATGTTCTTCTGGTTTAAGCGCATGAATTTTTGGCGCTCAATATGAATTCATCTTTAATTACAAAACCCACCTTGATATGAGTAGAGAGGAAAGAGATGTGGACATCACGCCATCCACGGGCTTGGATAGAGGAATTAAAATCAATGGCAAACAGATCAATAGTTGTCAATTTTTGCTAACAATAGTTATGGAACTATTATTTCATTAACAATGAATCATTATCACAAAGCTAGGTCGCAATCCATGTAGACGAAAGATTTTTGACAAAATAAGCATCGCATTAGAGTGATATTACGGGAGTGTGATCCTATCTTCAACGAAGTCTTATCCGATTATATTGTTGAGACCCAATATTATGATAGAGGAAGGATTCAGACAGGCGATAACATTTGATACTTCAAAGCATCGAATACATGTGAATACTTACACTGCGATATCAAATAAGATGTTGTGATCAATTCTTTTAGGATGTGAATAATATTGATTGATGATCTCTTCTTGCCGAAGAATAAGGTGGACTTCATATTTCTATGTGGGACTGTGAGATGATACATTTGCCTGAATATTTTATATCAAACCTTGGGACTAAACATTAGTCTGAATAATACTTTATATCAAACCTTGGGACTAAACATTAGTCTGAATAATACTTTAATTTTCGATTTATTAATGGGTGTTGTTTCAGGAGGTGCCTGCGTGCTTGGTTAAATCAAGGATTAAGGAATATTAATTTAAATATTAGGCTCTTACAACTCATTTCTTGGAAAACGAGTTTGGGATATCATAATAGAAGATTAAAATTCAAAGCTTATATTGTTTACTATGTTGGGCGGTCAAGGCATATTGGTTAATTGTCCACCGCATGAAGGGAATCAAAACAAATGAATATAACGGGTGTGAGCGTCCAGAACTCCATAGCGTACTTGCATTACCAAAGCGTGTTTTCAAAGCCGATTGCTGTCACAGTCATTAATGTTTGGGCACAGATCATTCCCTTAGCTGCGAGTTTTCATAAGGGACTCAGATTTGCATAGAATCGGAACATTAAACTTTTCCAGTGCCTCTAAGTGCATGTCTTCCATTGCAAGCTCTTACGGCTACATTGCTCCAGATCTTGTTTACAAAAGGTCAGTGCAATTTCATAATGAGTACACATGGATTGTAAGTGCAAGAGATGATCAAATTAACAATAAGGATATGGAATTGGCAATTGAGAACATGTATATCTGTACTCACTGACCACAACCATTATGTGACGTGTGCTTCCTTTCACCAAAGGATGATTTGGTTGTGTCAGTCTCATTGGATAAGTCTGTCCATGTATGGGATATTGGTTCTCTCAGGAAGAAAACTATTTCACATGTTGATGACATCTTAAGAACACCAATCTATTTGGAGGGGGTGACACTGTTTTGGAAGGTCATGATCGAAGAGTGAACTGGGTTGCATTTCATCCTAGCTTGCCATTAACCATGTCAGGAGCAAATGATCACCAAGTGAAGCTTTGGTGGATGAAGACTTGTGTCTATTTGCATTTCCATTCATGGGAGCAGCTATGATGGAACCCCAACCTCTGGGAGTAGCCATGGTGGACATTACTCTTATAACTCAAAAGACCCTCCTTAGCTAAGAGAGAATGTTGATTTTAGCGTCAGGAGGACAAACCAGAAGCTATCATGAAGGATTCCTCCCTAGCTAAGAGGGAGTGTTGAATTTAGCTTCGGGAGGATCACAATAATAATTCAAGTTGGTGGAAGAAATTGCCTGAGGTAGTAATATTTGACAATAAGAGATAAGTATTTCTACCCTTGAATAATGTTTGTAAATTTTGAGTCATTAATTCATGCCATAAGATCGGGATAGTAAATCTTTTATACTTCTATATTGATATTTTCTTTCGGGATGGTTTAGTTTTATGAACTAATTATAATCTCTTTTTGAAGTGCATTGAGGACAAATCTAGAAGCATACAAGATTGCATTCAAGGGAGAAAGAACTTAATGCCTGCAGTTATGGAACTGAGTTGAGAGTTGATATTAGAATCAGAGGGAGTTTGACAATCCATTATAGACAACCTTGGAAAAAGAGGTCAGGAGGTTGATGCTCAAACTTGAGCTTCAGAGGGAGTCTGACACTTTATCTATTAGAAGTCAGGAGGTTGATGCTCAAACTTGAGCTTCAGAGGGAGTCTGACACTTTATCTATTAGAAGGAAACCTTGGACGAGAAGGTCAGAAGGTTGATATCACATTCAGAAGAAGTATGATGAACCATCAGAGGAAACCTTGGATGAGAAGGTCAGAAGGTTGATATCACATTTAGAAGAAGTCTGATGAACCATCAGAGGAAACCTTGGATGGGAAGGTTAAATGTTGATGTTAGTACTCAAAGATTCAGAGGGGAGTCAGTACAACATCTAGAGGATATGCCTTATTTGATTTCCAAGGATCTTGGTCATATTGATACAAAGGGAGTAAACCATATCAAGATGGTTTCCCTAGTGACCAGGAAACTATAAAAGGAAAAAAGAAAAAGAAAAAAAAGAATTGTGATTCAAATGATGAAATTCTATGTATGTGAACTAGAAGGCTTTTATGCAGATATCTAGGTCATGATATTCCTAGATAAATGGTTGGGAATTCAAGAAAAGAGCGAAATGCAGACTAAAGAACAAAGACACGACTTCCTCGTAGAAGGTTGATATTAGATTCAGAGGGAGTATAATAGTTCATCTAAAACAACCTTGGACGAGGAGGTGAGGAGGTTGTTACAAGACCCTAAAGGAAGCATCCAGAAGGCTATGATCATGAGATTGAGTCTCATGTGTGCTGGCTAAAATGCTTTTATGCTCTCCTACATAACTTGGGGTTCACCTAGAGTGATGCAAACTATATAAGAGATATAGTGCATAAGTATGCTATTCAAGGTACATTATCCCTACAGAACATATGGTTGATATTCTCACCAAGTTTCTTGCTAGAGGTAAGGTTGTGTACCTTCGAGATAAACTTGGCATGTTGGAGAATGAAGCCTTAGATGAAAAAAAAAAAGGAGTTTCATCTATTATCTTGTATGTTATTGCATTCTTCTCCTTGAGAGAGAAGTCTAAAGTGAAAGCCCTTGTTTCCACCCTTTGGGATGAGCCATGATGGATCCACCCTCTGACATGAGTCAAGGTGGATTTCATGTGTGTGACTCCAGGACTTATGGGCCCTCCTGTGAACATTGGAGAAAGGTGACGACTTTTCGACAATGAACACTTGTATTTGATGTTACAAGGTGACAATCTTGTAATGGAGATTCGTTATGGTAGACAGTTATATGTTTGTGCACATACCATAATAGGGTTATATGTAAATGGAATGTAATGTTCTTATTTACTATATCCTTGTATCACGATCTGAGGTGATATGAAAATCAGGTATCACGATCTAAGGTGATTCCTCATATCAAGGTGGTATGAAAACTAGGTATCACGATCAAAGGTGATTCCTCATATCAAGGTGGTATGAAAACTAGGTATCACGATCAAAGGTGATTCCTCATATCAAGGTGATATGAAAATTAGGCATCAAAATTAAGGTGATTCCTCATATCACATGTTAGGTGATATGTAAAATTGGGTATCACGTGTCAAGTGATTCCTCATATCACATGTTAGGTGATATGTAAAACTGGGTATCACGTGTCAGGTGATTCCCCATATCACATGTTAGGTGATTTGTAAAACTGGGTATCACGTGTTAGGTGATTCCTCATCTCATGAGTTATGTGATACTTATCATCACGTGTTATGTGATATCTGCTTTCACGAGATATGTGAGATTTCTTATCACAAGAAATGTGATATATGGTTTTATCTTCCCTAGCTAAGAGGGACTGTTGATGTATGTAGCATTGATCAGATAAATAAAATTGATTATATAATTACTATAAGAATTGATTTATTATATATACATATATATATTAATATATTTAATAATTGATATTATTTATATTAATATACATATATATATGAAGTTAATCTTTTATTTATTCTTATAATGATTATATAGTTAAATTAATAAATTAGATTAATGAATAGACATGTCCCATGAAGGGACATGTCTCTTCTTGTCTTTACCTTGTATATATTCAAGAGATCGATGCATTTGAAAAGCACATACTATTACGGCAGTGCTATTACATTTGCAGCGATCATAAACTCAACAAAAACTAACAACTATGCAGAATTGAGAGCTCTAAGAGAAGGCTTATTTCTGTGTAAAGATTTGCAAATTAACAAACTAGAAATAGGAGACTTAGTTGTAGTGGTCATTGCAATCAGGAAAGGATCCACACCAAATTGGAAATTGATACTCTAGTAGAAAGAGCGTTGCAAATATTAAAATATTTCAAAAAATACATTATTAACCATATATTTAGAGAAGGAAACTCTACTGTAGATAAATTGGCCAACAGAGGAGCAAATGGGGAATGGTTAGAAAGTATTGGATAATCAAACATAGCATCAAAATAACACTCATAAGAGAAAGATCAAACACTGTTATAGATTAGCTAAGTTAGCTATGAATAAGACTTAGAATTAGAATGATTTAACAGATAATGTCAATAAATTTAATTACATTCATATAAAAAATACAATGCATTAGAATACACATTTTATAAGGACCTACTCTTTGATAATTAAAGGAGAAATTAATCATTTGAATAATAATGAGGATTGCATCATTAAAGTTACGTTGGAAATCATTAAATGTACATACATGCATAAGAGATTAACTGAGGAGCCTAACTATAGTAGGAACTATCTAGAATGGGTGATATCGTCTATAAGTGCATAAGAGAGCGATTATGATATCAAGAATAGTAGCCTCTAAGTTCATAGAGCTTTGCAAGAAGGTTTAGCGATGGAAACCCTCATTAGACTAAAAGGCAAATGACATTTGATGGTGAAGTAAAAATCGAGAGGCTTAAAAAGATTTTGTTGTCGATGCATGGTTTAGTGATTAGGGTATTCTATTGCATCTTAGGGGTTGAATTTGTATTCAATGATGACAAATACAAAGTTAACCTTGATATTCTTGCTATGCTAATTGCTTCAGCCATGCATGTAGATAGGGATAAAGAGGCCATAGGGAAACTATGCTGCTGCCTTGTTATAAAAGAAATTCTCCTTGACCTGGATAGAGTCATGATAAATATCTATGATGACCTGACTATCCCCAAGCCCAGGCATTACAATAAGCTTATTATCAAAGGAAAACCGGTCCCTAAGTATCCTATTCTGGTCACGCAAGACATGGAGACATTCATAGCAAGGAAGTCGATAATCAAAAGGAATGTGGATTTCCTCACGTTTCTTCTGCATGTCAAAAAACCAGAGAACAACAATTGGTTTGAAGATTATATGCTTGAGGACGGGGTGGACACCACATATGAAGATGGAGCAGAGAATACAGAGGACGATAGTTCATCCGAGGAATTCAATGACAACCCTGACTCCTCGTCCAAAGTGGAGACAAAGGAGAAGAGTGCGAGTGCACTAGAACAAAAGGGCAAAAGAATTCGAACATGAAGGCCAAAGGAGTGCAATTTTGGTATTTTGGATAGTATGTAATTAATCCACCAATAGTATGTTTAGGAGTCATGGTCAACTAGGGCTTGCATAGCCCACTTTTGTATACAAATAGAAGCTCTAGAACTGCAACTAGTAAATATAGCAAACACGATGTTAATTCGTTATAAAATTAATCTTTTGAGTGTAAAACAGACTGGGGTGGCATGTAGATAGATGATCCAAGTATCGGATGATGTCTCTAAATGCCCGAAGTGTAATATCTTTCCTCCAAATATAATATAAGCATCTTATGGTTATTATGTTAAGGATTTTATGGTAGATGGATGTCATGCTTTTGAATGGAAATTGTAGACAGAATTGTGATTTGGAAATTAAGGGCTAATATTGTATTTCTTTCTTTGAGGATTGAAAATGCCGAATGGAATATGAACGAACTGTGTTTACTATTCTGCCTTAATTATCCAAAGAAAAGACTCGCTAATTAGTCTTTGTAATATGTTTAAAGTAATTCCATGTTAATACTTACCGGTTACTGAGAGGGGGGATGAATCAGTAAATACTCTATTCTTTTTTTAATTCTCAACTTCTTTAAATTATCCTTAACTGATAATTAGAATATAACAGACATTCAAGCATAAACATAATCACACAGATCAACACAAATATTTATACGTGGAAACCCTCGGTTAGAAGGAAAAAACCACGGTGAGACAGAGCTCACAACTTCACTAGTACAAAATAAAGGTGCCCTGTTAGGAGCTTACAAAGCATTGGTTAAGGTGCTACCCGGTTAAGGGATTTTACAAAAGATCTGTTAAGATTTGAACCCTGTCAAGAGCTGCCTTGTTGCAGGACTTTGAACATCAACAAAGATGTTACCCTGTTAGGGGATTTTACAACGAACCGATTAGGTCCACCTTGATTAAGGGATTTCAATATGCTTTCACACCTTATAAAAGTAGTGATCTACTGTGACACTGATTGTCTGATTAGATCATACCTGTTGATCTCTTCCCCGGTTAGCCTGGTTGTTGATGTCTCCTTGCTTTCTTCACCTCTATGCCTGTAGCACTCCTCAGAAGATATCTCTTCTCTGCTCTATGCAATCACCAATTGTCAACAACAACGACAACATATCTTGCGTCCTATCACCTATATTTATACAAGAGTGAATCCCTTGTACACACAGAACCGCGAGGGACTAAACTTAACCATAAATCATGCAACACATAACGGCTATGCGTTGTGGTCTGGAGTTTACCTTGAGATCATTCGTAGAATTAAAGCTAACTCTTGTTAAAAAGCTAACTCCACTTCTATGCAGTGAATTTACCATATAATCCGGTTTTAACTAAAACTGCTCCCGCATAATCCAGTGCGGATCTATAGGCAGTTTTAGATCGGTGTAACCTTATATCCGGTTCAACTTTGTATGCACGCTGTGACCGGTACAGTGTTCGTAGATCGGTCTATCGGTGTGTTAACTTATCTTTATCTACCGGTGCATACACTCTGTTCCTTCTCTATTGGTGTCTTCTAAGTAACGTGAGTGATCGGTGAACCTTACTGGTGCTCGGTGTTTGTGAATGTACACTAATGACAACTTAAATTGCTAACAATCTTCCCCTTTGTCATTGGTGGCCAAAACTATACACAAAACCATACTCACTCACTTCCCCTGTCTGAGTGCTCAGGTGAAGCTGTCCTTCCTTCTACTGTGTCCTGTTCTCTGTTCTCCATTCACTTCTACCTGTTCTTTGCTTCTTTTTTTTTGATCTGCCTGTTCTTTGCTTCTTTTTTTTGATCTGTTTTTGGATACTCTCTGTTCTGCGATACTCTTTGTTTTGCTCTTCTTCCCCTTTTTTGCCTCTATAGGACAAAGGGTCATGTTTTCCTTCACATTTGAAGTTTTGCGAAGATATCCTTATAGATGTTCTTTGCAGAATGTAGGAAAGGTGCCCATTGACCGGTTACATATTCAATGTTCTTTTGGGCTGCCTTGAGAGAAACAATGATGTTCTCCATATCTTCTATAGTTTTGTAGTCCGGTTCATTAGTCAGAGCATCTATAGAAATCGTTGTTTGGTGCATAATATCAAGTGTTGGTGCCAGAAGCATCTGAAATCCAATGATGTCTTGGATTCTTTTGTTCTCTTCTTCAGCTATCTTTCTTAGGATTAGAGCAAGACTACTCATTTCTTTGCTAAAAGTTGCAGTTTTATTCTTGATGTCAAATTGGGTTGACATAGCTTTTATGTCCTCTGAGGTCTTTGCAGCATTTTCAGTTAAATCTTGTAAGAATATTTCGAAATTTGAAGTTCTGCTTATCAAACTTCTTGCAACTTGTATCTGTTGTTGAAGAACTGATAGATTGTTTGACAGAATAGCCTTTATATCTGCAACTTGCTTGTGAAGAATCTCCACTCTTTTCTTCTCATAGTGGTCAATTGCCACTGTTTTTGGATCAGTTAGATCCTCACCGATAGTTTGAGCAAGTACTTCCAACTGGTCGATGACCGGTTCGTCTTCATCTATGTCAGCATCCGGTACGAAGTTATATAGGATATCTCTTACTTTGCTCAAAACCAGATCCTGTTTTCTTTTAGTAAGCTCTTTCAGCTGTTTTGTTGACATTTTGTTGATGTCAACTATTGTATTAGTTGCCTTACTTCTTTTTGCTTCGGATTCTTCAAAAAACGGGAGCTTTCTTTTAGATGAGCTAGGAAGAGTTTCCGGTTCCTTTTGGCTGAGCTCCTGTTCCTTCTCTTTTCCCTGTTCTTGTTCCTTTGGAGCTTGCTCATTCTCTCCTTTGTCCTGTTCATCAGGTTTGTTTCCTTCTTCCGGTCTGTCTTCTGGTTATTGAACTTCTGTCTCAGGCATAGCATCTTCTTCTTGATGCGAGGGCTCTTTTGGTGAGGCTTGTGTTTGTTGCTGCTCTTCAGCGGAATGAAGATCACCTACAGCGATTCCTCCATTGCCTTTAACTGATCTGTCAGTGGGAGTATTGTCAGAAATTTGTCCCAAATTGACCGGTTCATAAGATGTGAACAATTTTGCTAGATCTTCCTGTACATCAGTTATTGGAGTCTGAGTTGTAGTAAACTGAACAGGTGGATCTTAATTGTTGCGGTGTGATCCTGAGGACCTGTTGCTTCAAGAGTATTGAAGTCATACTGCTGCCAGAAATCTAAAGTCTCTTTGATGACTTCATTCTCATACCCATTGAGAATCTTGGCAACTCTGTAATTTGAATCCAGATTCATAGATGTTTCTTCTAATAGAAGCTTTACTCTCTTGTCGCTTAGACCAGGTCTAGCTTTTTCCAGTGCTTCCCTATTGATCTTTGAGTTTATTTCTAAACTGGTTCTCCATTTTGTTTGAAGCTTACTGTTTAACTCAGGAGGAAACTTGCTCCTATAATCCCTAGGAGTCTTGATGAAATCTAGTAGACTTTCAACAAGAGCTTTTTCAATTTCCTGTTTGTCCTCCTTGGCTAATACACTTATACCATTTGGCTGCATTATCTATTTCTCCAAAATTTGTAATTTCAGCTACAATATCATTGACAGTCATAGTGTGAGCCTTATCATTCTCTGGAGATACTAGGAGCGTTGGATTTGTTGGTTCATCGGTTATGTCAACAATAACCGGTTTATCTACTCCGAGTACACCTTTTCCTTTCCTGGTGTCGCGGACCGGTGGAGCTGTTGCCTTTTGGCGTGCTTCCTCTACTTGTTGCTGAGTTTGAAGAAGATTGGTCTAGATGGCTACTCCATCATGTACTTTCTCTGTTTCTCCAATCAGCAAAAGGCTTATCCTTCTTTTTGTCAGGAAATTTTGCTGATGTAGCTCAGCTTGTTGAGTTGCTTCTTCTAGAGTGAGATGATTCTGAACTTCCAACAGAGCTCGAATCCTCAACTCCTTTTCTCTGTTCATTGAAGCTTTCCACCTATCTTGAAGAATATCCAAAAGATCCTTAGGTAATACTGTATGAAGTTCCGCAGGATGCAAATTAAACTTATAAAGGCATTCAACTATAGTATCTTCAATTTTTCTTCGGTCCTCATCATTTGCCAGAATGTATCTTCTTTCGACACTACCCATTCCGCCATGTTCTTTCAATGCTGACACAAATTCATTAATCGTTGGCTTGCCTTTTCTTGGTGGATCCTCCTTTGCTAGTTTATTGGTTTTCTTCTTTCTTTCAATGAGTGGAACTGTATCTTCAGAATCGGTTTCTTTAGCTTCTTACTCTTGTGTGATCACCACCAGTTGAGCTTTCTTCTTTTGTGCTTTTAGTGGTGCAGTTCTTGGTTTCTTCTTTGGTGTAGGCGTTCTTTTCACATACACGTTCTTGATTGGTCCCCTTTTTAGATTTTTCTCTATTTCCTTAGGTTCCAAACCGTTGAGCAGGGAGATCCAGGTGTGCGTTCTGTAGGGCCTGTGCATACGCCTTTGCAACCTTTGCCGTGATTTCATAACCAAGCTCCGGTGCATACTCATCTCTCGGTTCTTCTGCTTGAATGATGCAGAAGTCAGTTGATACCAGAAAACATACCTCTTCTTTGTACAAGTCAACGATAGTTGACAGAATTCTTTGTCTAGCATGCATTTTTAACTGAAAAGCTTTGAAGTGATTGGTCATTGCCTTGTCAAACTGGTCTCCCAGTTATTAGCCATATCACTGATTTGCATCATGACCGGTCGATCTATTGCCCATGTTACTTGTCCTATCCCAGGGAAAGAATTAGAATAGTAAAAGTAGACATTCCAGAAGTGTGCCAAATTTCAGTGATTTCTTTTTGACGATGCCTAGCTTCTTCATATTCTCAAAAATGTGTCCTCTTAGCATTTCGCACATATCATATTGTGCATTATCATGTATAATTCCGTAAGCTGCATGTATGCCTCCACCTGGTATGCTGTTTAGGTTATTGGATTGATATACTTTGTAACCTATTACAGCGGATGCGAACCGAACAACTGGATCTTCAATATCCGTTACAGTCATCAATCGCTTGTCAGATTTTGATTTTTTCAGATTGGCCACCACTGTATTTGATATGGTTCTCAGGGTTAGGGCTTCCCCTTGATTGCAGAACCCGGTTACCCTATGGAGATCGTCTTTCGTGATCGGAGTGCAGACTTCTTTCATGACCCAAAATCCCGGTTCATGCACTCGACTAACCACCATTTGAATCCATTTTGGTCTGAATATGGTTGGATAGGAGACTCCATTGATAATCCTAGATGATACCAGTTTTGTGTAACCATTGGGATAATTTCCATCTTTGCATAGCGAGCGATACTCGCTTTGTATGTACGTCTCACCCAACTCTTCTTGCTTTGCATGGATGAACGCAGTTACATCCTCTGTCAGGAGCACTCCATTAGGTACTGAGGAGAGCACACCAACCATGTCGATCTCCCTGTTTTGATTCGGCAAGATATCATATGGAGGACGATCAGCTTGATTTGTTGGAACCAGCTTAGCTTCGTATGACGAAGATGCCATTGCTCTTAATCGGTTACTCGGAGAGGTGATTGATCGGTTTTCACAGACAATCTTGCTCGATGATCAATTTGCAAGAATATTGCTCAAGCATAAAAAGATAAACATAAAATCGCAAGGTAAAAGCAAATGAGTAATCCTTCTTTGCTTTTATAGGATTAGGGCATAACGGTAATTACCAAACGGTAACTATTGTTAAACGGCTACAAACATTAAATGCCTTACCTAACCTTTCTTGCTACTTTTACTAACCGGTAGTCCAACTTTTTCGGTTAGACATGCCCTGGTTGATCACCTCATACTTTTCCGATCTGACCTGTGGACTGAGTGAGAATGAAACTCACGAGTTCTACCAGGAACGGTAGTTGCATTACTGGTTCCCCCTAAGCCTTGAAGGCTCAATTTGCAGAAGAGATATCACCATCTTGTGATGATGATTTTTCCTCTGTTTTCTCCTCAGCGGAGCTCTTTGACTCCTTAATGAACCATATTTTCTTGACTTCTTTCATGATCTCCTTGCCTTTGTTGTCTTTCTTATCAGAAGTCGAGGTCTTCACCACTGGTTTGGCTGATCCTTTACCTTTGTTCCTCATCCGGTTCTAGCAGTTTTTTGCTAAGTGACCAACTTTATTGCAGTGATAGTAGACCATACCGGTTGCCTTCCATGGGTTCATCCTTCTTGGATTGGGTGATTTGCTCCATGAGTTGCTGAGATTGTGCATCCCATAGTTTGCACAATTGATTGTGTTCCGGTTCTTGTTTTTCGCAGTGAATACCGGTCTCGGGGATCTAAATGCCATTGTCTTTGATTTGCATTCTTTAGCCTTGTGTCCAAACTTGTTGCATGCATAACAGTAGCTCTTGAAGCTTCCCCTGCTTCCACTGGACACAGATACGGGCCTGGACCAGCACTCATTGGTCTTGTGGCCATTTTTGCAATAGTTCTTACAGTAACTGTTGTTGGTTCTTATCGGTGCTTTTCTCTAGTTATTGGTTTTATGACCCGGTTTTCCACAATGCTTACAAGATGCGTTAAAGGTTTTCTTACCTTTTTGTGCTAGCGTTTTTCTCTTGTCCTTCTTGTTTATCGTTGCACCAGATGACTCACCATTCTCTTTGGTGACTACACCAGTGAATCCAAGACCGG
The DNA here is from genome assembly GCA_027943335.1 of Chamaecyparis obtusa. Lineage (NCBI taxonomy): Eukaryota > Viridiplantae > Streptophyta > Pinopsida > Cupressales > Cupressaceae > Chamaecyparis > Chamaecyparis obtusa. Next base: position 69,755 of record BSBK01008516.1, read on the forward strand.
TCGGATCTTTGTGCTTTCTTTGAGCTTTGAGTTGCTTATCAAGTTTTACCGAACTTTCATTGTACCTTCTCAGGTCTTCATTCCGTTTTTCAAGATCTTTCATCTGTTCCTTTAGTTGAAATATCTCGACCGCCAAACTCTTGCATGCTTCATCTCTAACCTTCCATGCTTTGTGCATATTGACATTTTCTTGGGTGACAATTAGCATGTCTTCTTGGAGTTGCACAATGAGGAGTTCATTTGCCCTTACAGCTTCCTCTGCCCGGTTCTTTGCTTTTTCCGAGGCTGTTGATGACTTGACTACTGTGTTTCTTTCACCTTCAGTTTTCTGTTTTTGTTCCATCAGTTCAGTCATCCTCCGAGCATTCTCTTCTTGCTGCCTTTTGAGATCAGCAATCTGACCGGTTAGGATCTAGTTCTTTTGCATAAGCTCAGAAACTGCCTCCTTAGCCTCATTAAATCCACTCTGACCAGAGAGTTCATCGATGGTTTCATTGCTTTCATTTAATTGTAGAGCCAACTCCTTTCTTTTTGCAAGTGATTTCCTCAGCCTATTCTCCAGAGAGGCAATATTGTTGTTGGCTTCCTCTAGCTATTTCTGATATCTGTAACCCTCCATGATCTTTCTCTCAAGCGGTTAAGCTTTATATATGAGAACCAAAGCTCTGATACCAATTGTTAATACTTACCGGTTACTGAGAGGGGGGGTGAATCAGTAAATACTCTCTATTCTTTTTTTAATTCTCAACTTCTTTAAATTATCCTTAACTGATAATCAGAATATAACAGACATTCAAGCATAAACATAATCACACAGATCAACACAAGTATTTATACGTGGAAACCCTCGGTTAGAAGGACAAAACCACGGTGAGACAGAGCTCACAACTTCACTAGTACAAAATGAAGGTGCCCTGTTAGGAGCTTACAAAACACTGGTTAAGGTGCTACCCGGTTAAGAGATTTTACAAAAGATCTGTTAAGATCTGAACCCTGTCAAGAGCTGCCTTGTTGCAGGACTTTGAACATTGTAATGTTCCCAACCACACAACTAGACACGATCCAACCAATCCGTATGGAGGAGGGAATGGAATCAAGTAGAAGGCTGTACTAAGAGGCTGCAGGCAGTACAAAGTCAGTGGAGAAGGCCGTACGGTATGGAAGCCTAGAAGTACGAAGGTAAGTTTGCAGGTCATACGGAGAGGCAGTACGGATGAAGGTTGTAGTCCGGAAGGAAGTGTGTGGAGTACGGAAGGAAGTGAGTTGGAGTACGGAAGGAAGTGTGTTGAGTACGGGAAGGAAGTGAGTTGTAGTATGGAAGGAAGTGTGTTGAGTACGGGAAGGAAGTGTGTGGAGTACGGAAGGAAGTGTGTTGAGTACGGGAAGGAAGTGTGTGGAGTACGGGAAGGGAGTGTGTTGGAGTACGGAAGGAAGTGTGTTGAGTACGGAAGGAAGTGGGTTGAGTACGGGAAGGAAGTGGGTGGATGGAAGCTGGGGTGCCGTACGGATGGAAATTGGATGGAAGTTTGGGAGTACGCAGGAGAATGAGAGCGGTATGGATTGATGTTGGAAGTACGCTGCCAAGGGATGAGGTTCGTTCCAATCTTTAATGCCACCACCACACAGATCAATCTTAAACACTTGCAAGATGAAATGTGAATAATAGATATCGCTTCAGATTTGCCAAATCTGGAACTAGAAAAGAAACAAGCAGAATAGGGTGAGGGTTGATTCCCACCGAAATTGCGCACAAACCAAATAGGGAGGATATTTCACCTCCGAAATGGCGGACGACAGAATCCCAACAGGAATTCGCAAAAATACAATAAAGTATCAAATCTCAACATGAGGAAACTAACCTACATGCCGTGCATAAATACCCGTCGGGGAAAACTTCCCGAGAGTGCACAAAAGAGCCAACAGCGACAACTACACTATGCCAAATAAAATAATGGGCTCGAGATAAACTAAATCGATCGGGACCCAAATACAATAGTTTTATTAGTCATTTAATGATGGGAACATTACAGTCCTCCCTTCCCAAAAATTGCTTGTCCTCAAGCAAATGTAACATCGGATGCTGGAGAATGTGTTCACCTTCCCAAGTGGCGTCGTCCAGAGGCAAGTGCTTCCAACGTACCAAGTATTCCTCCAGGGTACGGTTCCGCAGTGTCTTCTCCCGTACATCAATGATCTCAATTGGTTCTAATAGGAGCTTCCCTTCTTCATTTAGTGGCGGAAGGTCTGTGGTTACTACAATGTTCTGCCCCACGGCCTTCGTTAAGCAAGAGACATGAAAGACGTTGTGGATGCGGCTCCCTTCTGGCAGTTCAAGTTCATAAGCAACCTCACTGATACGGCGAGTTACACGATAAGGGCCATAGAAGCGGGGCCTCAGCTTTTCCTTCCCCGTTGCTTTCAATGATGACTGCCTGTACGGCTGGAGTCTGAGATATACTAAGTCGCCAACCTCAAAACTTCTCTCTATTCTGTGTCTGTCAGCATAGATCTTCTATTGATTCTGAGCATTTTGTAAGTTTTCTTTCAAGACTTTGAGAATGTCTTGCCCTTCCTCAAGCCAGTCCTTTGCCCTCGGTGCGCAATTGTCACCCAGAACCCTGTCGATGAATGAAAGGGGTTCGTATCCGTAGAGTGCTTTGAAGGGTGTCATCCCAATAGACATATGATAAGTTGTATTGTAGCAATATTCTCCTAGATGCAACCATTTGACCCATGCCCATTGCTGTGCTGAAACATAGTTTCGAAGGTAGCCTTCTATCCATTTGTTCACAATTTCCGTCTGTCCGTCAGTCTGGGGATGGTAGCTGGTGCTGGGTGACAACTCTGTTCCTGTCCAAAAGATGCTGAGGAACCGACTGTCCCTGTCACTAACAATGTTTCGGGGTAACCCGTGCAGACGAAAAACTTCTCTGAAAAATAAGTCGGCTACCTGTGCGGCCTGGAAGTCTGAAGAGATAGCGAAAAAGTGTGCATACTTCGTTAGCCTATCAACTACAACAAAGATACAGTCCCTTCCATTTACCTTAGGAAGCCCGGTGATGAAGTCCATGGAGATACCATCCCACTTCTGTTCTAATATGGGCAAGGGTTGTAATAGTTTGGCGGGTGAGGTGTGTTCGGATTTGTTTTGTTGGCATACTACACATTCCCGCACGTATTGCAAAACATCATCTTTAAGTCCCTTCCATGTGAACCTCTCCCTGAGTTGTCTGTAGGTCTTGAGAAACCCTGGGTGTCCAGCCAATGGCAAGGCATGTATTTCCTTTAGGATTTTCTGCTTTATTTTGGACTTAGGTACTAGGTATATCCGATCCTTATAGTAGACGATGTCATCCACCACCTTGTAATGGTCATCTTGAGTGTCGCCGTCCATTAATTTACATGCAAATGTGTTTTTAGAATATTCCACGAGTAAGTGGGCTTTCTAGTCAGCTGATATTTGTGACAACATGCAGATGGTCGGCTTTCTTGACAGAGCATCTGCAACCACATTATTCTTCTCTTTTACATATTCAATATCAAAATTGAAAGCCTGGATCTTACTTATTCATTTTTGTTGCCTCTCATTCAGATCTCATTGCTCCAAGAAATATTTTAAGCTATTATGATCGGTACAGACGGTGAACTTGGCACCCACCAGATATTGCCGAAACTTAGTCAGGGCATGCACAATGGCCAACATCTCTTTGTCGTAGATGGAATATAGGCGCTTAGCTTGCGTAAGCTTCCGACTTTCGTAGGCTATAGGATGTCTTTCTTGCATCAGGACCGCGCCAATGCCCTCTCTGGACGCATCACATTCCAGAATGAATGGTTGAGTGAAATCAGGTAGGGCGAGGACTGGGCATGTGCTCATTGTTACCTTCAACTTTTCAAAAGTGTGTTGTGCCCTTTCATTCCATTGGAAGGACCCCTTCTTAGTCAGATCTGTTAATGGTGCGCTAAGCTGAGAGAATCCTTTTACTAACCTCCTGTAATAACTGTACAATCCAAAGAAGCCTCGCAACTCAGAGAGTGATTTTGGAGGTGGCCAGTCGAGTATAGCTTGGATCTTCTCTTGGTGGACCTGTACTCCATGTTTACTGACTACGTGGCCTAGGTACAATATTTCTATCATCCCAAATTCACATTTGGATTGCTTGGCGAACAAGGATTGAGCCTCCATGATCCCAAGGATTTCATCCAACTGTCTCAAGTGTTCTTCCCAGGTTTTACTGTAAATCAGGATGTCATCAAAAAATACCAGCAAGTACTTAGGCAATTGTTTGTTGAAGATGCGATTCATGCAAGATTGAAAAGTAGCTGGTGTATTCGTTAATCCGAAAGGCATGACCAGGAACTCATAATGCCCGTAGTGACAACGAAAAGCCGTCTTCTCCACATCTTCTTCCCGCATGCAAATCTAATGGTATCCGGAACGGAGATCTATTTAAGAGAAATAAACCGCACCATGCAATTCATCTAACAATTCATCGATCCTGGGAATAGGATATCTATATTTTATTGTTTTCTTATTCAACACACGATAGTCCACACACATGCGTAATGTTCCATCTTTCTTTTTCACCAATACAACCGATGATGCAAAAGGGCTAGAACTCGGACAAATCCATCCCATCTCAAGTAGCTCCTGAATCATCTGCTCAATCTCATCTTTGAATTTCTTGGGATGGCGGTATGGCGTGGTGATAACTGGTTTGGCGCCAGCTTCCAATTCGATGGTATGTTCAAACCCACGATGGGGTGGTATACCAGGAGGAATATCTGCAAAAACTTTATCATGGGCACTCAGGATACCTTGTAGATCAGAATCTTCTGGTCGTATTCGTTGCCCTTTAATTGGTTATGCCGAAACAAAGCAGTGTGCAGCCCATGCTAGGTCATCATGCCGGAAAATGGCTTCCATCCGTTGTGCAGAGACTTCCTTGGGACCTTCATTAGCCATTCCGCGAAGAACAACTTTCTTTCCTTCGGCCACAAAAGTAAAATCCATCCATTTGAAGCTCTGTGTGTATTCATCCAGGGACTCCATCCATTGTATGCCCAAGATAACCTCCATATCATCCAGGTCTACTACGAAGAAATCCTCTGTCACAGTGTGATTAGCCATGGTGATACTTAGTTGGGGAACCAGGTGTGTGCAAGGTAGGAGTGTTCCTCCGGCGACCTTGACTTGGAAACCTGCGTGAGCCTCTGTAGGAAGACCTCTTCTCTTCACCAGGGATGAGTTTATAAAGTTGAGAGTGGCTCCGCTATCAATCATCACAATGACTCTTTGCCCTTGAAGGGTTCCCCGTACCCGAAATACCATACATCTCGGGCTCCCAGCCAAAGCGATGGTCCCTCCACGCTGAAACAGTGTCACGATTCTCTCCGTACGGTTCAAGCTAACCGTTTTGGAGACCTCCTGTGGGTGACCGTCCTCTGTGGGAAGTTTCTCTTGATCATCGTCATCATCAGACATAACCTCGATGTAGTGTATTTTCCCTTTACCAAGGCATCTGTGCCCAGGTTCCCACGGTTCCTTACAATTAAAACATAATTTCTTCCTTCGGAGCTCTTGTTTGGTTGCTTCGTCCAACGAAGGCTTCTTTGGCGGAGGTTTGGTATCTTTGTCTTTGGGAATGAATGGCGGTTTGGAGTGGGAGTAGCCTCGAGAGGAGGATGTTGATGATGGTGCCATACTTCGTGCCTTTTTTATAGCCTCCGCAAGGGTGGCAGGATTGAAGCCCTTAACCCATCCCTTCAGTGGTTTGGTTAATCCATCCATGAAGAGAACCATCCGTCTCCTTTTGGAAATGTCTGTAACCAACATGGAGAGCTTCTGAAACTCTGTGATGTACTGGTCGACTGATCCAGTCTGACTTAACTGAACTAGCTCTTTAAAATTAAGCTCCGAATCTTTACCGTCAAACTGATCTATCAATTTTTCGAATTCAGCATATGTACTTACTTGGTCATGTCCCAGTGTGATGGTGCCGTGATGCCACCATTCATGTGCCACTCCTTCCAAGTGAAGTGCTGCAAATTTAATTGCTTCCTCTTCTGGCATTGGATTGAGCTGGAAGTAAGTATCCGCCTTCATTACCCATGCCTGGGCAGATATGGATCCGGATCCATCAAATGGTGACATATTTACTTTACTCAGCTTCCTTCTGAGAACATCGTTAAAATATCCTCGACTTCCACCTTCGGAGTATCGCATTCTCAATTCCACGTAGTCTTTGTAGGATATATCCCCTTCCAAATTTGCATTCTTCCAGTCTTCTTTTAACTGTTCTTGAACTTCCTCAAAGGTGGGTTGCCTTCCTCCTTGTGGTACCTCCGTCCTTAGAGGGAAAATTGGCATGGAAGGACGGGATCGTGCCGGATGAGGATTTTCTTTTCCTGTAAACGAGTTGGCACTGTGACCATTTTGTTCACCAGATATTTTATTGTTTGCTAGTTTCCGAAGAGTTTCCTCCATAAGTCGTTGAGTGTCGTTGATTTGTGCCTGATTCCTTGAGAGGTCCCTCAATAGCGCCATGAATTCAGCAGGAGTGGGTTCTTGATCTGCGATTCTACCAACTGAGTGGGATCTCCTTCGTTTCCGGCTATAGACTTTCATTCACTGTCCACAGGCTGGCAGGATCTCAAGCTCTGATACCACTGTAATGTTCCCGACCACACAACTAGACATGATCCAACCAATCTGTATGGAGGAGGGAATGGAATCAGGTAGAAGGCTGTACTAAGAGGCTACAGGCAGTACGAAGTCAGTGGAGAAGGCCGTACGGTATGGAAGCCTGGAAGTACGAAGGTAAGTTTGCAGGTCGTACGGAGAGGCAGTACGGATGGAGGTTGTAGTCCGGAAGGATGTGTGTGGAGTACGGAAGGAAGTGAGTTGGAGTATGGAAGGAAGTGGGTTGTAGTACGGAAGGAAGTGTGTTGAGTACGGGAAGGAAGTGAGTTGTAGTACGGGAAGGAAGTGTGCGGAGTACGGGAAGGAATTGTGTGGAGTACGGAAGGAAGTGTGTTGAGTACGGGAAGGAAGTGTGTGGAGTACGGGAAGGGAGTGTGTTGAGTACGGAAGGAAGTGGGTTGAGTACGGGAAGGAAGTGGGTGGATGGAAGCTGGGGTGCCGTACGAATGGAAGTTGGGCTGCCGTACGTTGGAAGTTGGGTGGATGGAAGCTGGGGTGCCGTACGGATGGAAATTGGATGGAAGTTTGGGAGTACGTAGGAGAATGAGAGCAGTACGGATTGATGTTGGAAGTACGCTGCCAAGGGCTGAGGTTCGTTCCAATCTTTAATGCCACCACACAGATCAATCTTAAACACTTGCAAGATGAAATATGAATAATAGATATCGCTTCAGATTTGCCAAATCTGGAACTAGAAAAGAAACAAGAAGAATAGGGTGAGGGTTGATTCCCACCGAAACTGTGCACAAACCAAATAGGGAGGATATTTCACCTTCGAAATTGCCGACAATAGAATCCCAACAGGAATTCGCAAAAATACAATAAAGTATCAAATCTCAACATGAGGAAACTAACCTACACGCTGTGCATAAATACCCGTCGGGGAAAACTTCCCGAGAGTGCACAAAAGAGCCGACGGCGACAACTACAGTACGCCAAATAAAATAATGGCCCGAGATAAACTAAATCGATCGGGACCCAAATACAATAGTTTTATTAGTCATTTAATGACGGGAACATTACAAACATCAACAAAGATGTTACCTTGTTAGGGGATTTTACAACGAACCGATTAGGTCCACCCTGATTAAGGGATTTCAATATGCTTTCACACCTTATAAAAGCAGTGATCTACTGTGACACTGATTGTTTGATTAGATCATACCTATTGATCTCTTCCCCAGTTAGCTTGGCTGTTGATATCTCCTTGCTTTCTTCACCTCTATGCCTTTAGCACTCTTCAGAAGATATCTCTCCTCTGCTCTATGCAATCACCAATTGTCAACAACAACAATGACAACATATCTTGCGTCCTATCACCTATATTTATACAAGAGTGAATCCCTTGTACACATAGAACCGCGAGGGAGTAAACTTAACCATAAATCATGCAACACATAACGGCTATGCGTTGTGATATGGAGTTTACCTTGAGATCATCCGTAGAATTAAAGCTAACACCTGTTAAAAAGCTAACTCCACTTCTATGCAGTGAATTTACCGTATAATCTGGTTTTAACTAAAATTGCTCCTCATAATCTGGTGCGGATCTATAGGCAGTTTTAGACCGGTGTAACCTTATATCTGGTTCAACTTTGTATGCACGCTGTGACCGGTACAGTGTTCGTAGATCGGTCTACCAGTGTGTTAACTTATCTTTATCTACCGGTGCATACACTCTGTTCCTTCTCTACCGGTGTCTTCTAAGTAACGTGAGTGACCGGTGAACCTTACCGGTGCTTAGTGTTTGTGAATGTACACTAATGACAACTTAAATTGCTAACATTCCATACCGTCCAGAATAGGAAAAGTAGATTGATAAGTTAAGGGTGGAATGGAAGGGATGGGTATAAGTGGTTAGATGCATATCAGAAGTAGATAGATGCTCAATTTAAGGGTAAGAACTGTGATAACATCGAATGTAGGACTAAGAAAAAAGGATAAAAACTATCTATACCTTTGTCATTGGCAGAAAACTTGAAATGGCTAAAATTATGAAAGGATATAAGCTTGTATGCCAATAAGATAGGAAAACAAATGCTTCATTTTTGTTAATAATATGGAGTAATTTCCGAAGTCAAAGCAATATATTGCAATAATCCTCTGGCATTAGATTTTTGTATGTTTGTTTAATTTTTTTGAAATGACCAATGCAGGAGGATCAAAATGAGGATTATTGAAAAGTAGAAAAAATAGGTTTGGCTCTTAACCCTGATATCTTGAAACGGCGTTAAGCTAATTACCTATAAGAAAATGATAATAAAATGAAAATATAATAAATAAATAAATAATAAAAAATATAATTATGACTTTAATATAAATAATTAACCATAATTAATTTTAATATAAAATAATAATAATAAAAATAAATAATAAATAGTAAAGTAAAATATATAAATAAACAAAGGAATAAATAATAGAGGATTGTAATTATAATTGGTAAAGCAAAGATGTATTTATTTAAATTTACCAAAGGAGTCGACATAAGACATGACTTTTGAATATATCTTACCATCCTATTCAAAGGATATAAATAGAATGGAGAGACATAAAAGAAAGGGCATAATTTTCAAGGTGTTTTGCCCTGATCACATTTTAGGGAAGAAAAAAATGTAAATAACACTTTTTATATATATACATGGTCTTACATCAAGCGGCTTAGGAAGATGGGGCTGAATGGATAACAATGGGAGACTTTTGAATCAGGGGCTAAGTTAAATGATTCCATGATATATACTATCGAGCAATGCACATTATCTAAGTCAGAGGAATTGATATGATCAGCATTCATATTTTCCATTCATTGCCCTAATGTTCTGACGATTATTATAGTTGCTACGATATAATACCAATTGAAGTATTTATCACCGAATGTAAAAAATGTATTGCATTAGGGTTTGCGTGCCCACCTTGGTTGCTGCGCAAATAGTAAAGGGAGCAGCAATACCGAACACGAGGAGATAGATTGTTAATAGATTTCAAATATAGAAATGTTAAGCAACATGGACAACTCAGAAACAAAATGGGGTAGAGCATACAAATGGTGTACAGGGATATCAAATATTGGAAGGAACAAAATCAAGGTGTTTTGCCCTGATCACATTTTAGGGAAGAAAAAAATGTAAATGACACTTTTTATATATATACATGGTCTTACATCAAGCGGCTTAGGAAGATGGGGCTGAACGGATAACAATGGGAGACTTTTGAATCAGGGGCTAAGTTAAATGATTCCATGATATATACTATCGAGCAATGCACATTATCTAAGTTAGAGGAATTGATATGATCAGCATTCATATTTGCCATTCATTGCCCTAATGTTCTGATGATTATTATATTTGCTACGATATAATACCAATTGAAGTATTTATCACCGAATGTAAAAAATGTATTGCATTAGGGTTTGCGTGCCCCACCTTGGTTGTTGCACAAATAGTAAAGGGAGCAGCAATACCGAACACGAGGAGATAGATTGTTAATAGATTTCAAATATAGAAATGTTAAGCAACATGGACAACTCAGAAACAAAATGGGGTAGAGCATACAAATGGCGTACAGGGATATCAAATATTGGAAGGAACAAAATCACAGACCCAATCAACAAGCAATATAAACAGTTAGTGGACGAGAAAACTTGTATGCATAGATATCAATCAGAGCATACATTGCAGAACCAAAGTAGCCAATATCACAAAACAATCTTTGCACCTTACAAACAAGGAGCCATGCCAATATAAGGAAACCTCATGACAAAGATGATAGCTTGAATCAGCTGCAATACTCAGCTAGGAGCTGTACCAAATAATAGAGCTACCACGATAAGAAAGAAGAGGCCACACTCAATATGGATGTCTCAACAATAATATCTACATCGAATAGAATCCTCATGCCAGATTTAAACTACAAGTCCAAAAGAATAGACCTTAAATTATTATGAACACAAGCCACAATTTTAGGAAATGCACACGCTAAGGATTAGGAAAGAGTGGCCAATGCTAATGAGAACTCAATGCTAAACATCAACTATTAGTCCTTAACCTATAATTAAATAGTCAATGATATGTTAAATATGAAATGACATGTTTTTAAAGACAAGGAGACAAATCCAATATAAAATGATCTGTATTAAGTAGGTCAGTGGTTTGAAGAAAAGATTAGCCCAGAGACTAATCGATAACAAATCATTGATACGAAGATACCTCTGGCAACAATATATTACCTAGGAAGGAGCAGATACCTGAAAGGATAATCACCAACGATATAATCGATCTCAAGTGATATGCTAGAGGTTATTGGCTCATTGAAATCAAATTTCATAAATTTAATAATTAACATTAAGAGACATTACAAATGATAACATAATATCACAATTTGATAAGCATGTTTTATAGTCCTCATAGGGGACTTTACATAATCAAGAGCAAGTCTCAGTTCTCCTTCAAGATCTACAACTGCACCAACTTTCTTTCTCCGGTTCAAACATAGTGTTCAAATACAAGATTTACCTTATTTGTTAGATTGTTACTTCACGAACCTTGGTCTAATACCAATTGTTGAAATGTTGATTATAGTTCTCTACTTCATATGTCAACAAATGACTTTATCACTAATTATTTGTACTTGTGAACCTCCCCATTTACACCATACACCATACACCATACACACTGATCCAACACATTCAATCCATAAAAAGACTTGATCATATAGCAATGAAACACCGATGCGGGGGTATGTCGGGACGAGTTTCGGGTGCGGGAAAAAAAAGGGCCTCACTTTCGGGACTGTGGGGGGAGGGGGGGGTATGGGGGGGACTGCATACTATACATATATAACTTGAAATATTACTTATGAAAAGATGTTTCAATTTAGCATACCAAATTGAACTACTAAGTTACATACCAAGTTGAAATACACGAACTAGAACTATTGAACATTCAGCATAGTAACATAATCATTTAAACATAGTAATATAAACTTTAAAGTTTAAATTTATAAACATACAACTACCATGTTCTACAGTTCTACTATCAAATGACAAAGATTCAAAATTCATTGTTCAAAGAATCAAATATGAAATATCAATATGTCATATATCATAAAGATGATCATGATTACAACGAGCAGAGTAGTGTGATATGATATAATGAATCATGATCAATCATCAATATCAAAATGAGCACAAAATCAAAATGTCAATCTGAAATCATGTCAAAATGTAAGAATGGGAGGCCTCTAATCATCCCCCAAGCCAAAGGAACACCAACTAGCCCTATGTCAGCTTCTGCTGCAATCTCGTCTTCATCGATCTGTGTTGGATCCTCCGGCTCTACATCCCATCGTGCTGCTAGGCTCTCTATGTACCCGCGTGTCTTGCGATCTACGATACGCAAGGCACTGTGTCTAACAACTAGCTTCTCCGCTCTCTTAGAGGTAAGTCTGTTCCTCTTAATAGAGTGGATGAAGCTATAAGTAAACCAATTCCTCTCTGCAGCTAAGGAACTAGAAACCTGAGATAGCAAACAAATTTATAAAATTAGAAAAGTAAAACTAAAATTAAAAACTCTTAAGTTTATAAAAAATTAAAATTTAAAAACTTGAATAGGTTCTAAAGATGAGGAACTACAAACCTAAGAAAGCAATTAGATGGCTAGTGTGGTAATCTTTGCCCTCTGTGCTCCATGACATTTCCACCACAATATCGGATGCTTCTGTGCGATAGTTCTAATGTCCATCTTTGCCAAATCCGAGTATCCTGGAACATAATAAGTTGTAACATAATGTCATGAGTCATGACTCATAAACATAGTACATACCCAATGGGCCAAAAATAAAACTAAAGTTACCAAACTCTAGATAGTAAAACTAAATATTAATAACGAACGTCGAATATTGAATTAACAATTACCTGTAAGAGTGGCAAATTCCGTCCACTCAGAGCAAATCCGACTAGCAGTCTCAGCATCAAACATCTTACCAATGCACCGAAAGAACCCGGCCTTCACCTCATCATCCTGAAGTGGTGTAACTCTACCAGGCCTATACATGTACCATTTAGGATTCAATGCATAGGCAGCCATGTGCAAAACAGTGTTTAGCATCTCCCACCTGCGGTGAATGATAGGCTGAATGTGCTTAGTATAGAATGCTAGAGTGGGGTCTCTCTCACGCACAACAACCCTCATCTGGACAAGCATGGAATCAATGCACTCATAAACCTCTCCAAGGGTAGGTGCATCCCCATCACCATATCTGATGACCATGAAAACTGGAGTAATGATGGAGATTGTATTTTGCATCAATCCAAAATTGATGAGTCTTCACCGTCTCCTTTACCCTCTTCCCTTGCCTTGTTTTGGACTCAGCTCACCGATTCCATTCCTGTGTCATAACCATGAGTTGCAGTGGTTCTTGCAACTCAACCATTCTCTCCAAGAGAATGTAATATGATGCATATCTAGTCTCAATTGGTTTCAGGAACTCCTTCGCGAAGGTCCTGAACAGTGCATGTGAAGTATGGTGATTGCAGATAAATATCTGCACCTCTCTCATATCATTAACCCCTTGTTTAATCCAGCCAATTTTTCCCATGTCCTTGAGTGCATTGTTCATGGCATGCACACAACATGGAGTCCACCAAATATGTCTATAGGTTATCTCAATAAGCCTCCCTGCAGCTTTGCACACATGTGCTACATCTGTCACTACTTGGACCACATTTTGTGGGCCCAACCTCCTCAATGGCTTCCCTAAGGACGTTAAACTGAAAATCAGCATCTTTACGATGCCCTGAACAATCAATTGTCCTCAGAAAGTATGGGCCCTCAGTGCATGTGACCATGATGTTGATGAGTGGACGATGTCTAATGTTTGTCCACCCATCCATAATAATGCTGCAACCCGACTCCATCCAACATGCCTTCATCTGCTCTATCAAAACCTTGATCTTGTTATAAGGCCTATCCAAGATTGTCGTCTTCAATTTGTGCTCACTTGGTGGCACATATGATGGCCCTCCCTTGTTCGCCACCAAGGACATCATCTCCCTATAATAAGGAGATCGAGTAACATGCAATGGGATGCCATTGGCAAATAAGAATGTACCAATGGCATTGTCTAACCGATCCTTTGCGTTCATGTTAAATAAATCAGCAATGGGGTTAGTAGTAGAACTTCCTGCCTTCTGTTTCCCCCTGTTGCTCTCCCCCGTTGAACTCTGAATGGATGAAGGAATGGAAGCTGAATCTAACAAAGTCCCTGCTCTCTGATGCAAAATACGTGTAGAAGTATCTCGCCGCCCTTGTAATTGCTGAATAGCCTAAACCTGTTGCCTACCAGCCAAAGATTTAGGCACTGCAATTGCACTATCATTAGGAATGCCCCATAGTTTGTTTATTTCGATTCTACACTTCACATTTTCAGCATTTGCCAGGAATTTGCATGAACTCACACCAAATGCAGTCCAAGAGAGGTGTGAATTGACCCTAGTAATGCTGCCAAACCATTCTGTGCCACAAAAATTTCATTTCCATTTTCGTGTGCCACCACTTGTAGCTGTAGGGAGCGAAATTTTGGTTGCAAATTGTTTTAGAGGGGACTTTGGATCAAAAGGACCCCTAGCAAATTGTGTCAGTCTCTGAGGGGCAGTCAATAGAAGGTACTCCTGGTGCAATGTAAGGATGTTGAGATTGGGCTTTTGGATCATCCCCATGCTCACTTCCCTCATGATCAGGCTCAGGCTCATACTCAGATATGCTAGCACTTCCCTCATACAATCCCATTTCTTCTCCACTTTGACTAGAAGCCATTTAGACACTGCATTTCACAAAATGATAAATAACAGCCTAATTTGTAATTTTTAAAAAAAAATTAACTAGTTTCAGCCTAATTTAGAAATTGAAATTTAGGGGGGTGCGCGTCCTCGTGTTTCATTGCATTTTTGCAACGGCTGAGAGGAAAGTGAGAAATTTTTTTTGAAAGAGCTTGGAGACTGATTTTGCAAGTGATTGCAAGATCAAAAGGAGCAAGAGGAGCAAGAAGGTTCCATTTTGCATGTGATTCATCAAGCACAAGGTAGGGTTTTTACTATTTTCTTTGTTTTATTTTCAGATTTTCATTTTTGAATGCATTGTTTGAGTTTTACTGTTTTAGATTCTTGTTGATAGGTTGAATATGCTGAATGTGCTTCAACTTTGATTCTTTTAATGCATTGTGTCAAAACATTATGTTAAATTTTTATTTTTTTTTGTTATTAAGTTAGGCTGAAACTTAGTAGTTATAATGTTATAATTTATTTGAATTTCAATTTCTAAACTAGGCTGTACTAATTAGGCTGTTATTTATCATTTTGTGAAATGCAGTGTCTAAACGGCCTCTAGTCAAAGTGGAGAAGACATGGGATTGTATGAGGGAAGTGCTAGTATATTTGAGTATGAGCTTGAGCCTGATCATGAGGGAAGTGAGCATGAGGATGATCCAGAAGCCCAATCTCAACCTCCTTATATTGCACCAAGAGTACCTTCTATTGACTGCCCCTCATAGACTGACACAGTTTGCTAGGGGTCCTTTTGATCCAAAATCCCCTCTAAAACAATTTGCAACCAAAATTTCACTCCCTACAACTACAAGTGGTGGCACACGAAAATGGAAATGTAATTTTTGTGGCACATAATGGTTTGGCAGCATTACTAGGCTCAATTGACACCTTTTTTGGACTGGATTTGGTGTGAGTTCATGTTGATGTATGTAGCATCGGTCAGATAAATAAAATTGACTACATGATTATTATGAGAAATGATTTATTACACACACACACACACATATATATATTAATATATGTAATAATTAATATTATTTTATATATTAATATGCATACATATATAGTTAATCTATATTTATTCTTATAATAACTATATAGTTAATTAAATTAGATTAATGAATAGACATGTCCCATGAAGGGACATGTCTCTTCTTGTCTTTGCCTTGTATATATACAAGAGATTGATGCATTTGGAAAACACATACAATCAAATAGTGCTATCACATTTGCAATGATCTTAAAACCTTAACATGGTATCAGAGCCAAGTTGCAAATGTAAGAGAGTAGTTTGTTGATGGTGAATGTGTGACTGTCTCAGAGAATACAGTCTCAGTACGAGGACCATATCTCACAAATGCACTGTTGGATTTTGCTGAATTTTGGATATGTTGGTGATAAACAAATTTAGAAGAATCTCACCGGAATGATTGGAGAGAAAATGTCAAGTTCAAAAGTTATGACCAACTGTGTACAAATATATGCAAAAATCTGTAAAAGAGCGAGGTTCCTTTTTTAAAAGCCTAACCACTTGAAGGGAGATCCGATCAAATTAAAGGTTTTCATAGTGTATAGAACCTTTGGATATTCAAGACAAGTCATGTGAATAATTCTAGTAATGTTCGAGAATGACAACATCATTCTGTGAATTTGCATGATATTTTCTATATGGGCTCACCTTACAGAATGAAATACTTGAAATTTATAAAAGATAAGTATTTCATGTTTTATTAATGCACATAATTTTTGAGTTTGTAATTCATGCTATACTATTGGTTAGTAAAATATTGTATGCTTCTATCATTGGTATTTACGATTGAGATAGTTTAGTGAGCTATTTGTAATCTCTCTCTGACATACCTTCAGGACAGAAAGAACTTGATGCTTGCAAACAAATTGATGATTGAGACTAGATGCAAAGGGAGTTTGATATTTCAAAAGAGTTCAATAAGTTGATAAAATTGAGCTTTAGAGGGAGCAGATGGTTCAGTCAACTTGTGACAATCTTGATCATATTGATTGAGAGGGAGTTCACTATTGAAGGTGAAACATTTATGAGGTAAAATTGATATAATTGATTATTATAATAATGAATCATGAATGTTTTTAATGGGCCTGCCCCCTATGTAAATCATAAGGAAGTGACGACTTCCAAATGATTATCAGTTGTATTTGTAAAAGTTATTGTAAGGTGACGATCTTACAATAACTTGACCTATTGTGATAGACATCTTGTGATGGCTGAAACCGATCATAATAGATAGAACTTGTGGATAGAATCGCCGATGGAGGCAATCCACACGAGAGCTTGTCGATAGAATCGCCGATTGAGGCAATCCACTCGGGAACTTGTGGATAGAATCGCTGATAGAGGCAATCCACACTAAAGCTCGTGAGTTTGTGGATAGAATCGCCGATGGAGGCAATCCACACGAGAGCTTATGGATAGAATCGCTGATTGAGGCAATCCACCCGGGAACTTGTGGATAGAATTGCCGATAGAGGCAATCCACACTAAAGCTCGTGAGTTTGTGGATAGAATTGCCGATGGAGGCAATCCACATGAGAGCTTGTGGATAGAATCGCCGATGGAGGCAATCCACCTAAGAGCTTGTGGATAGAATCGCCAATGGAGGCAATCTACACGAGAGCTTGTGGATAGATTCTTCGATGGAGGCAATCCACATCTTGAGACTATGTTTCTATTGATTACATCATGAGGATGATGCTTCTATTGCTTACATCTTAGGGTTGATGCTATCAGGTTTCATAAGTGTTGACATTGGATTGATTTATCCTCCCTAGCTAAGAGGGAGTGTTGATGTATGTAGCATCAGTCAGATAAATAAAACTGACTATATGATTATTATGAGAAATGATTATTACACACATATATATATATATATATTAATATATATAATAATTAATATTATTTTATATATTAATATGCATATATATATAGTTAATATATATTTATTCTTATAATAACTATATAGTTAATTAAATTAGATTAATGAATAGACATGTCCCATGAAGGGACATGTCTCTTCTTGTCTTTGCGTTGTATATATACAAGAGATTGATGCATTTGGAAAACACATACAATCAGATAGTGCTATTACATTTGCAATGATCCTAAAACCTTAACCGTTCATGCAAATTCCTGGCAGATGCTGAAAATGTGAAGTGTCGAATTGAAATAAACAAACTGTGGGGCATTCCTGATGATAGTGTAGTTGCAGTGCCTAAATCTTTGGCTGGTAGGCAACAGGTTCAAGCTATTCAGTAGTTACAGGGGCAGCGAGATACTTCTACACGTATCTTGCATCAGAGAGCAAGGACTTTGTCAAATTCAGCTTCCATTCCTTCATCCATTCATAGTTCAACAGGGGGAAACGGAAGGCAGGAAGTTCTACTACTAACCCCATTGCTGATTTATTTAACATGCACATGAAGGATCGGTTAGACGATGCCATTGGTACATTCTTACTTGCCAATGGCATCCCATTGCATGTTACTCGATCTCCTTATTATAGGGAGATGATGTCCTTGGTGGCGAATGAGGGAGGGCCATCATATGTGCCACCAGGTGAGCACAAATTGAGGACGACGATCTTGGATAGGCAATATAACAAGATCGAGGTTTTGATGGAGCAGATGAAGACATGCTGGATGGAGTCGGGTTGCAGCATTATTATGGATGGGTGGACGGACATTAGACATCGTCCACTCATCAACATCATGGTCACATGCACTGAGGGCCCATACTTTCTAAGGGCAGTTGATTGTTCAGGGCATCGTAAAGATGCTGATTTTCAGTTTCACGTCCTTAGGGAAGCCCTTGAGGAGGTTGAGCCACAAAATGTGGTCCAAGTAGTGACAGATGCAACATGTGTGTAAAGTTGCAGGGAGGCTTGTTGAGACAGCCTATAGACATATTTGGTGGACTCCATGTTGTGTGCATGCCATGAACAATGCACTCAAGGACATGGGAAAAATTGGCTGGATTAAACAAGTGGTTAATGATGCGAGAGAGGTGCAGCTGTTTATTTGCAATCACCATACTTCACATGCACTGTTCAGGAGCTTCGCGAAGGAGTTCCTGAAACTAGTTGAGACTAGATATGCATCATATTACATTCTCTTGGAGAGAATGGTTGAGTTGCAAGAGCCACTGCAACTCATGGTTATGACATAGGAATGAAATCGGTGGGATGAGTCCAAAACAGAGCAGGGGAAGAGGGTAAAGGAGACGGTGAAGAGTGATCAGTTTTGGATTGATGCAAAATACACAGTCTCCATCATTACTCCAGTTTTCATGGTCATCAGATATGGTGATGGGGATGCACCTACCCTTGTAGAGGCTTATGAGTGCATTGATTCCATGCTTGGCCAGATGAGGGCTGCTGTGCGTGAGAGGGACCCCACTCTAGCATTCTATATTGAGCACATTCAGCCTATCATTCACCGTAGGTGGGAGAAGCTAAACAATCCTTTGCATATGGCTGCCTATGCATTAAATCCTAAATGGTACATGTCTAGGCTTGGTAGAGTTGCACCACTTCAGGATGATGAGGTGAAGGCCAGGTTCTTTTGGTTCATTGGTAAGATGTTTGATGCTGAGACTGCTGGTCGGATTCGCTCTAAGTGGACGGAATTTGCCACTCTTACAGGTAATTGTTAATTCAATATTCGACGTTCGTTATTAATATTTAGTTTTACTATCTAGAGTTTGGTAACTTTAGTTTTACTTTTGGCCCATTGGGTATGTACTATGTTTATGAGTCATGACATTATGTTACAACTTATTATGTTCCAGGATACTCGGATTTGGCAAAGCTGGACATTAGAACTATCGCACAGAAGCATCTGATATTGTGGTGGAAATGTCATGGAGCTCAGAGGGCAAAGATTACCACACTAGCCATCCGATTGCTTTCTCAGGTTTGTAGTTCCTCATCTTTAGAACCTATTCAAATTTTTAAATTTTAATTTTTTAATAAACTTAAGAGTTTTTAATTTTAGTTTTAGTTTTCTGATTTTATAAATTTGTTTGCTATTTTAGGTTTCTAGTTCCTTAGTTGTAGAGAGGAATTGGTCTACTTATAGCTTCATCCACTCTATTAAGAGGAACAGACTTACCTCTAAGAGAGCAGATAAGCTAGTTGCTGGACACAGTGCCTTGCATATCGTAGATCGCAAGACATGCGGTACAAAGAGAGCCCAACAACACGATGGGATGTAGAGCCAAAGGATCTAGCACGTATCAATGAAGACGAGATTGTAGCAGAAGCCGACGTAGGGCTAGTTGGTGTGCCTTTGGCAGACCTTGACCATGAGGACTCCGAGTTCAGGAGTTCTAGTGATGAGGACTTTGGCTTGGGGGATGATTAGAGGCCTCCCATTCTTACATTTTGACATGATTTTAGATTGACATTTTGATTTTGTACTCATTTTGATATTGATGATTGATCATGATTCATTATATCATATCATGGTATTCTGCTCACTGTAATCATGATCATCTTTATGATATATGACATTGATATTTCATATTTGATTGTTTGAACAATGAATTTTGAATCTTTGTCATTTGATAGTAGAACTGTAGAACATGATAGTTGTATGTTTATAACTTTAAACTTTAAAGTTTATATTACTATGTTTAAATGATTATGTTACTATGTTGAATGTTCAATAGTTCTAGTTCGTGTATTTCAATTTGGTATGTAACTTAGTAGTTCATTTTGGTATGTTAAATTGAAACATCTTTTCATAATTAATATTTCAAGTTATATATGTATAGTATGCAGTCCCCCCCCCGCCGTCACGAAATTGAGGCCCTTTTTTTTCCTGCACCCGAAACTCGTCCTGACGTACCCTCGTGCCGGTGTTTCACTGCAAAAATATGGATGCCAAATGAAACATATGAGCCTTATGAAGGCTTAGAGGGCTCTATATGGGACCCACAAACTTTTAGGGTTCCTAAAGAAGCAATAATAAAAAGAAAAAATTAAAAAAATCTTTCTAAAAACCTTTTTTGGGGCTGCCGCAGCTGGCCACACCTTGTTGCGTCCCGGGTGCAGTCGAGGGATGCTTGGGCAGTACCCAAGCACCGCACCCCCGCACCCAAGACCTTGAGCACCTGATTGGTATGGGGACAAGTGCGGCTGAGGTGTGGCGGCTCTCGACCACTAGTGGGGGTGCTCGGGTGCATGGCGTACCCGTCTCGGGGATGCCCCCACACCCGGTACTCTTGGGTTTTTAGGGGGGTGCGCGTCCTCGTGTTGCACTGATATTGAGAGATTCAGTGCTCTTGCCAAACAAAAGTTGCAGACAGAGATAAGAGCTCTTCTCCAATGAACAGTGACAAGAACTAATGAGATTATTTCACATCAGTGAACAGCTCCTTGAGATCATGTATACCTCTCAACGCACGAGTTGCCTTCGCTATTTATACTGTGATGACATCTTTGAACAAAAATCTGAATCCTTTTTACCAATTTCAGGAATTCCAATGCATGTTTATCAATAGTGGCTATTGCTTCTAAAAACCATTCTCACGCATACAACATGAGAGATGGATAGATCTAGCGGATTTATTGATTCTTTAGAACTCTATCCCAAACTCCAGTCACAAGTAAGATCTGATATAGGGAAAGAGAAGTGATATAGCCTTTGGTATGGCACTAAAAATGACTCCTTAAGATTGCCAAAATCATGTGTGCAGAATCCACGTGATACAACCATGCTTCAAGAGAAATACTCCATATCATCACTTCCATTGTATTTTATAATCTTCTATTCCTTTAGATCCTCTCTTATTCGATGATTGATGGTAAGTCAATTTCTCCTTTGTATGTTAGGAAGTAATACGATGTATCCAAATGGATGCCTTCTTGGTTTGATCGGTCTGTCTTTATAGTATATACACTTTCTCCTTCACCGAAGGGTTATATTCCTACATAACATGCCTGTCTCTTCATGGTAGTTCCCACTCTTTTAGAAATACCTCGGTCGATAGTTCCTCAATTACTGTTGTGGTGATTACCGTTTCTAGTTTATTAATGTGGTGATTATACTTTATTAGTTTTTATTGTATATTTTTATGTTATTAGTTTATAATTTAATATCATTATTTTTTTTAATATGTTAATATTGCTATTTATTTATTTTGGAATTATAATTATATTTTATTATTATTTATTTATTTATTAAATCTTCATTCGAAAAGGGGATATCACAAGTTATGGTCATTGCTGACCATGAACCATAATATGATAACAGTATACTACTTAATAGCACTTAACATCTCGTGAAAGTATTTGATCAATAGTTCTAGTGCTGAAACAAAATATTACATATCTTGACATTCAAAACAAACAGCTATCTCTTGCTGCCTTAAAGTTTATCATTGTTACTGCCTGCAATGGTGGTGTTGTTTTGATCCTCTTTCCATGCCTCTGAGAGCTTTCTCCTATAGTTTCTATCTTGTTGAACTTCATCATGAATTCCAAAATTCCTTAATGGAACAGCTGGTTCTCCTGTTTATTGTTCAGCCTGTCCATACGGTATCTCAGAAGTATTCACCGTCACCAATCCTTCTTCAAGCAGCTTCTCAAATTTTCATTTAGATATCTTCATAGTCATTCTAACCTGCAAAATAATATTATAAGTGATGAGTTTCTTATAAAAGTCAATAAGAGACCTCTCCTTACCTTGAAATCTTTCCTCGTTTCTATAAATCCAAATATGCCATAAAATTTCAGTAAACAATATGAACCAAAAGTAGTTCATCCTTTTAGACATTTTGCTGAGCTTACCAGTAAGAATATCAAACCAATTAGTATTGCAATTCCAACCATTGAGAGCAGAACAGAATAAGTTCCGGATTTCCTTAGCAATAAAGAAGTCAAAGAAAATATGTTTTACGGATTCAAGAATCCTGCAAATTCTACAAAGGTCAACCTCTTTTTGCATAATTCTATAGGGGAATGTTTGAAGAATGAGCAGCCACCTGAAACAAGCTTTTTTGGTTCAATAATATTATTCTAAAACTCTGCGATGATATCCTGCCAAGTATTGTTAGGAAGAGAAACATTCCAACATGTATTGCAATGAGTGAAAACAAAATCAGAGTTACAAAGAGATCTATAGATACTCCTTGGAGTAATATAAATCATTTTAGTACCATCAAGCCAGGAAACATCATAAAGATAGACCTCCATGGGGTGGAAATTCTTAGGGAGATTAAGGGTAGAGCAGGGTTCCCTCAGAATGGAGTATGTCCTCCATTGAGTTGAAAGAATATCGTATTGTTCACAGAGAACAGCCCAGTATTTAAGGTGGCCATCAATGAGGATATCCTCAAAACATCTTATGCCCTTAATTTTCCAACTTTTTGTGTAGCACCCTTGCAAAAGAGATAGAGGTTTATCTTTATGATGGATTTTCCACCAAATAGATTTACTCCTAGCAATTTTGCAGCTAATAGTCAGGCCTCTATTATAGATCAAAGTTCTCACATACTCCCATGTCTTCCATATACTCTTGAAAACATTGGAACCCTCAAGGTATACTGGAAGGTACCTAGGAGGATATCTCTGGAGGGCAAATCCTTTTTGGGGACAGCCTTGCTGATGTTATAGTGAATTAGAACCTTCCACGGTTCATTGCCATGAATAGCTTTATATATCCACTTAATTACTAAAGCCTTGCCCTGAAATCTAAGGTCTTTCAGACCTAGACCACCCCATGTCTTCTCCAAAGTGCACCAATTCCACTTAACCGAGTGCTGTTTCTTGTTACCTTTGCCATCAAACCACAAAAAATTCCTGATATGCTTTGGATTTCATTGAGTTGATAATCACTGAAGAGCCAAATAGAAGTATAATAAATGTTATAAGAGGAGAGAATCTTCTAGCAGACCTGAAGCCTTCCATCCACGGAGAGATGCTGCTTGTTCCGTTTACTTAGCTTATTAACAATCTTATTTCTGATCCATTGCCACATATCTTTGAGGTAGGGGTTAATGGCAAAGGGTATGCCGAGGTATCTCACGATATATGTGGGGCCTCCCCAGCTGAAACCATATTTTGAGAACCACTGTGGGGGTTCATTCCACCCTATCATAATGGACTTCAAAGGAGAAATTTTTGCACCAGAAGCCAAGCAGAATATCCATTTTCTTCATTAAAGACTACATAATATTTTCATTGAGTCTAACAAATAGAGCAACGTCATTAGCAAATTGCAAGTTAATTAATTCCTCCTTGTTAGGAAGGACAATGCCTTGCACCCTTGGGGAGAGGCATGCGCCTCTGAACAGGTAATGAAGAGAATCTAAAGCTATAACAAACAGAGGGGGCTAATGGGAAACCCTATCTGATGGACCTCTCCAGCTTGAATGAAGTAGACATAGAGCCATTGATTTCAATTTGGGCCTCTGCATTTTTCTTCAGGGTCTGAACCCATTTGCAGAAGCTATCAGGGAACCCAAAGGCTTGTAGAGTTATGGTGAGAAAGTACCATTCTATTCTGTCGTATGTCTTTTCAAAATCAAGTAAGAACATACCTCTATCTTGATTATCATCCTTTGTCCAGTGCATGGCTTCACAATTGGTAATAAGATTCTTGAGTATGTATCTCCCTTTAATAACTGTTCGGGTGTTACTAATAAATTTCGGAAGAATATTTGCCAATCTGTTGGCCAGAACTTTAGCCAAGATTTTATAGGAAACATTCAACAATGCAATGAGCTTCCTATTTTTAATAAGTGCTTTATCGCCATCTTTAGGCAGTAACTTAATGATGTCTCTGTAAGTATCTTTTGCCTAATGTGTTAGGATTTCCAGCTTCCTTATAAACCTCAAGGAGATCATGACTGATCCATTCTGAGTTAGTTTTATAGAATTCTGCAGGGAGACCATCGTCTCCAGGAGATTTGCCATTCTACAGGGATCTAATGGCATTTTGGATTTCTCCTAGAGTGATGTCTTTGTCTAGTGAGGACGAGTCTTCTTTAGTTATCTTTTTGGTAATAACCGATTTGCAGAGGTTCTTGGCACTTAAGCAGTTGGGACTTTTGTCCTCGGAAGTGAATAGCTTTTGATAGAAGCTTAAGAACATTTCCTTAATTTAGTATGGCAATATCTACTTTAGTACTGAACTAATTGATTCAAATATATCTTAGAAAAATTATTAAGTTTCAGCTGT
The DNA here is from genome assembly GCA_027943335.1 of Chamaecyparis obtusa. NCBI lineage: Eukaryota > Viridiplantae > Streptophyta > Pinopsida > Cupressales > Cupressaceae > Chamaecyparis > Chamaecyparis obtusa. The sequence goes on from BSBK01008516.1 coordinate 94,489, forward strand.
GATTATCAAATATACTTTCTTAAATGCAAATACTTTTTAAAATATTTTAATATTGGATGATTTACCGTTAGTAGTATATTTTACGGTTGAAGATCTTTGCTGGTTCTTTGCCAAATCCATTTTAATTGTAAGGTTGTCTTGGTTGGTTTACTGCTAGATCCATCATGTTTCATTATCTGGCAATTTGGCATTGAGTTGTTAGCCTGTTTTGGTATTGACTATATCCACATGCAATCAACCATTTTGGCTTGATTGGATTTTATATGTAATCTACCAGTGGCTCTTGCATCTACACTGATTGTAAATTGGATGGCTAGCTGCCAATATCTTGACGTGCTCTCACCTTGCCCATCTTAGGATATTGGTGATATAAAATAGTTATAATTTGAGTGATTGCAAAAAACCTTGTTAATATTAACTAAGGTCCTGTAAGGGTTATTACACTCTTGGGAGGAGCTTTGGTGGCAGTGAAGAACTGTTTGTGTATGGTTGGCGTGTGAGAAACAAAGGAGTTGGTGTAGGGCTGCATGCACAGCGATGCCCTAGTGGTTGGATATATCAGTGGGGGGGGGGGGTGGGGGGGGGGTTATGAGGCGGTTGATGGTTAACTTTTCTACCATCCCTACTAATGTACATTGGGGTGTTTGCCCTTGGACATCCCTTGTAAGTAATAGTATTGTTTGTTTTGCTCAAAATTGCTTAAAAGACATGTTTGCAAAAGATAAGAAAACTCTTCATCCTACTGATGGATCATAGAGTATTATCCAAAATGTCAATGCAAAAAATTTAAAAAACTCACATGGTTAAACATCTAGAGACATTCTTGATCACTAAATAGGTTGTGGAAATATTTCTGTCTCTTAAATACAATAAAGATGTGTGCAGGCACAAACTAGAAGAAGATATCCTCTAGGTCTCCAAAATGGATGAAACAAAAGTCAAGGCTTAATTTCTTGGCTGCTTTGGATGTGTGATGGTGGGCTTTGATTTGACGTAGCGGTTTTAAAAACAAGTTTTGTAATATGAAGCTCTAGATGAAAACCTTGCCCCTTTGTGGACAAAAGCTTCAAATACTAACAACATTCTGATAAAATGTAAGATTCAATGAGAATCCAATCACATGAGCCTAGACAGAGTTCCAAGAATCGCCAATGAATGGCGTGAATTGGGCGATTCACGATTCAGTTCATCCAAAATGATTTTTTTTGAATCGTGAATCAAAACCGGTGATTTTATTGGATGAATTGCATGAATCGCGATTCATGCCCATGAATCGCCTGAATTGGCGTGGGAAATCGCCATGAATCGACGGATTGCTAAAAAGTTATACTTTAAGTTATATTTGTATAAATTATAAAATATATATACTTCAGGATGTTTGAGATAGGTTCCAGCTTCATAGGAGTTAAGATGCAGATTCTAGATTTTGGGGTTTTCGAAAAATTCCAGACTTAAACAAATTTCAGGATTCAACAAGCCTTTAGTAGGGTTACCTCCCACAATCCATCATGGCTTTCTAAGGTCAAACTGAAGCTGGCAAAAGGATTCTCAAAGGGTTTTAACTCGTTTTATCACAAATCACTTGGTTTCAACCCCATCTCTATGACAAACTTAGCTTAGCTCTTGCCCAAATGCCAGATAGACGTGACTTCCCAACAGGCCAAAATCATTCAAACCTCATTTGCCGGACCTAGGGACTTGAAAACAGCCACCAACAAAGACTACCTAAGATCTAGTTATGAAGACTTTGACATTTGGCATTGATCAATGATCAAGCATCATAGATTCATACTATGAAACGATTTAGTTTTATGGATCTTACAGATACTGATAGACATATGTTTCATGGATCTTCATCTTACATGCATTTATGATTTGATGTCTTATGGATCTTCATCTTACATACATTCTATGATTTCTATTTACTTTAGCTACAATTTACATTTTACGTGTAATGTATGTGATGGATTTATCATTTATGTTCCTTGTTTATGTATATTAGCTTCTATTTGATGATGTTATAGTGTGTTTAAGTTATATTCAATAAAGGGTGCATGAAATAAGTTTTAAATTGTTAAAATCTCTAAATTTCAAGGGTTTTTTAAATTTGCTGATTTGTGGCCGATTCGATTCCGATTCATGGCCGATTCATGATTCGATTCGGCCTTACCGATTCCGATTCTAGTTTCTTTGAGCCTAGATCTAGGTGGATGAAGAAATTTATAATAGGAAAATCATGGAAACAATGAGGTTGCAATGCACAATGTAGAATGCTATTCAATAAAAGATGAAATCAATTTTAGATTCAACTACCAAATGGATGGATGAAGTACATATATCTTGGATCCTTTACTCAAGGAGATGACATGTCCAGAGGTCATGAATTTAACTACAAATTAGTGGATATATTAACTTAGTCTATCTTATTGGTTAATAGTTCAATTATCGATACCTGGATTAGCATAGTCAATCTGATTAAGACAAGGGTGGCCCACCTTAATATTGTCAATCAAGGATTGATGAGTTAGTGGGGGCACTTGTGTAGCTCAAGTCAAAATGTACGTACGTATTCATTATTAGCTACCTAGGTGAGGCAAAATAAATATTCCCAATATCGAAAGTAAAGTTATGTGCAATATCACGCATAGGACAAAAACTTATCCATGACGAATTATGAATATTTTACCAATGGAAACTCTGAGCATTATTCAATGGATTGTTTTAATTTTATGATCAGAAGATCAGGCAATCATGTTTTTCGAACAGAAAGTGGTATTATATCTGAATGCAACATCAATTGGGAAAGCATTTGGTTGTGTGAAGATGTGAAAACCCTAATTGGGGAGTCTTGAATGACGAGATGTATCATAAAACATGAATAAATCCCTACATTGGAATGTAAAATTACAAAAGCACATACATCGTGTGGACAATAGGCCTTATACTCCAAGGGGCATGGATAATGACATGGTTGATTCCTTTAATGCTGAAATAGCTGAGAATTGCTTTAAGATGACCTTTTCTTGCATATGTTAGATGTTGGGATTAGATAGTGACAATGTGGTTGATGAGTCCATTATTGTTTTCTTGTGTGATGTTCAATCTCTGCTTATATTTCTTAGCAACCCGCCTCAACGAGAGTCCTCAGACTTGAAACTTGGTGTGTTCTGCTTGCTCACGGTTCTTAGGTATAAGCACCTCAATTAATGAATGCTATGTAGCCCATAGTGAGTAGGAAAGTTTGCAGTGACCTCTTTAAATCAATGTGATACTTCCCATGCGCAGTATGAGTGTGGGGCAAACAATCTAATAAGGAAAACTACTTTTAGTTAGCATGTTATTTAATTTGATCTGTCAGATTTCCTTTTGGATCAATTGTTAAAGATCTCTCTTCCTTTTTGTTAATTTATAAATATGGAGTTTCCTCCTCTTTATAAGGATTTTTTAGGATCAACGTACCTTTTTAATTTATGTTTCTTAACAATTTGCGTGAAAGAGAGTCCTCTGACTTGAAACTTGTGTCTTTTGTGTTTGCTTATATTTCTTAGGTAGAAGCACCTTAATTAGTGAGTGTTGAAATGTCTTCTCATTTTACTGTTTATTTGTGCCCTTTCATTTTGTTGCTCGAGTTATAGATGTAGGTTGAAACATCCCCTGCTATGCAAACTGCACAAAGTAGATATAAAGTTGAGCTTTGAAGAGGGGATTCAATTGAACTGTTGTTTAGGTGCATTTCCTTTCTCTGCACTCCTATCCCTTTTCCTATCAATGTTTCTCTTATCTAGGAGCTAGCCATTGCTGGAGGTTGCTTGTGTGTTTTAGCTGTTAACATGGGCATCTGTATGTGTTGCTTGAAGTTGGCATCTGAATGTTATACAAGACAAATGAAGGCTGTGAATGGTCTGATCAGTGCTGAATTGCCATGGGTTTTGGCTAGAGTATAAATGAAGTGATTTCCTAGCATTTAAGAAGTGAACTATGAATTGGAAAGGCTCATCTCTTTAAAGCTTTGTGAAAGGATTGTAATTTTGTATTTTTTACAAGAAATTAATGGGCCCTTTTTTAGTAGAAAATTTCATATTAGAGCCTAAAGAGGTACTGTTAAGAAGAGAAAGAATAAAAAGGCTTAAGATGTCAAAGTTTTTATCTGTTGAATAAAATGGGAAAGAGAGGCGTTTCATGATAATAACTTGTGTTGATAAACTGTGGTATGTATGTAACACTATTGCACAGACACTTATCTTTGAATAAATGTACCATGTTCTTAAAGTCATGGCATTCCCATTCCGGTGTTTGACTATTATGACATGCTGATGATTATCAAATATTAATGTAATTTAAGTTTGCTTTGATTGATATTTATTTCTGTATTTTAAAATGCTAGTTTCTTAATTTTTAAGCATTTTACCCTTTTAAAGTTGCATAATCATTATATAATTTCATTTTCTAAATTTAAACTTAATATATTTAACTGTTTTTATATTTTTCCCATCTTCAAATTATACTTCTCCCATCGAAAATTTGGTATACTGGTACCCATCTCCGTCCCCTATACTGATAGCTATAGTCATTTAACAAGATTGAACTCTTCTGTAACAACTTGAACATACATTAATTATCTAAGCAAAATCTTATCATATATAATGTTGTAATACGGCAATAGTTTTAGTCAAGGATGTAAATTTTTATTTAATCAATTTTTGTTGTTCTGTTGTATGTTGGCAGGATCCAATCGAAGGCACAAACTCTTCATTCTCTTTGGAGAACAATCACAGAAGGGATGTTCGTCAACTTCCTCAAACCAGGAATTTTCTTACATCTTTCCTCCATGGTCGTAAATCTGCAAAGAAAAGATGAAACCATGTTCAGTAAACATTGGCTGTTGTATGATTATGCATGATATGACTCTTTTGTATCTAAATCCCCATGACTCTTTTAACCTTTAGCTAAATTAGTTGATTATGAGCGACAAATTGCCTCAAAATAAAATTGTGTAATCACCTTTGTCAGTTGGATTTTTTATTGTTGTTAGCTAAGCATTGTTAGATCAATAACAGATTATGCTTGCATTTTTTTAATGCAAGGTGCTATACAACCATGAACCAGAAAGGTGGTAATCAGTTTTATAAGTTTTCTGTTTTCAAATTTGCAAGCTGTTAACAACTATGAACCAGGGTAATCAGTATTATTCTTATGTATTAAGAGGATGATTGATATTTTATACGAGTGGGGGGTTTATATATGTTTTGATGTTGCTCTTGTTCTCCATGAAGAGCCTTTTATGTCATGAAGTAAAGAATATGTCATGATCGAAAGGGAAGACAAGACAAAGATTGCAGGTAATGGAGGAGATGGGTTTTCTTATCTAGCAATGCTATTAGATAACAATGATTTCTTAGATCTCATTAGAGATTTACGAAGAAGAAATTCTTAACAAGGCATTACCTGATGACAGATATGAGCATCTAAATTAGAGTGCAGTGAATTACATCATCAGTTTTATTAAAATAGACCGTTCTCAAAGCTTTACCTCATTCAAATGGCTTTACATGATCATTTCTAAGGCAAGGATAAAAGAGGAGAAGAATAGAATGTATAGGAGAGCTATTTGGCGATCAAGCTTTCGGGATAAAATTTCAATGTGACGTCATATTTTCCTCTGTTATGTAAATTAACTATTTTGTTATTAAGATCTTATTTCATGATATACACCTATTTGTGTTTTTAAAAGGTGGGGCGTAATATAATATTTTTTAATTGAATAAAACAAAAGAATAAGTTATAGAAAAGACAATCCAATAATTGCCAAAGTACACCACTGATCATAAGGTATGCCAATTACATTAACAAGTGAGCCATGAAAATTACAGACACTATCAAACCTAATTCTAAACATTTCTGAAGCAATATGCAATATACAAATAAGATTACAACAAGCATTTAATAGCAAAACAATTCAATAAGATCTTAAAAAAACCATCGTATCTTGAATTTTAACATTTTCTGAAGCTGATTTGAACATAAAGTATCATCCTAGTGATGCTGCAACAGTTGGAACTTGATCCTATCCAAGTGATTGCTGGTCCTTGATTGTTCTTTGGGTCCTTCCTGCAATTGAGAGCGAAAAAAGACAGCTGAAATATGATCTGAGTAAAACCTTAGTATTTCACGTCCTTATGAATATCATGGTTAGAAAACACAACTATACATCTTTTCTATATGTTAGACAAAGTAATATTCCTCATAGAATCAACAACAATGGTCTTTTAAAAATTTGGCCCCAAAAGAGCCTCTTCCCAACGTAAATCATGATCACAGATGGTAGGAATATATTTAAAGATACCATTCCATGTTCTTTTGGTCCACACACGATCCCAAAAAAATATATTTAACACTTCCATTTTGATGACAAAATGGGCATTTATCTGGTTGAATTCTTGTTCATTTTTAACTTGCTGCCAATTGGAAGTTTAAAATGTAGAACTTTCCAAGTTAAAATCTGGGCGTTAGTTTCAGATTTAGACCTCCAAATTTGAGCACTTAATTTTCTCCCAGTGCTCACCTAGAATTTACGTTTCCATTTTTCATTAAGCTCGTGACTCAATGGAAAGACAAGTAAGATAAATATATTTCTTTTAGTGGAAAGAAGCCAAAATGATGCTTTGACAACCAACACCAATCCTTGGAAAATTTATATTTTAAAGTGGTGTAGGGTTTCATTGTCAGGTCATTGGAGACCAAAGATTTCACAAATATGATAAACCCTTTGAACTTACTGCCCAAACCAAACTTGCTTTTAATGTTTAACCAATTATCCCACTCCATGAAGGAAAATCCCCACAAGTCTCCAAACTTTTGAACCCCTCTCTTGAATAACAGGTAGGCTTGTCTAGGGAAGGAAACAACAAGAGGTTGTTCATGGCATTGAATCAAACTGTTCCACCAAATATAAGAACCGAAACTAAAATCATGTTGTAGTGAGAAATCTTTCCAATTCTAAAACTTGCATACTTGATGTCATGTCTTCCAAATAGATTGTAAGGAGCAAGAAGCTCCAATTTGTAGGAATGGAGCCATCAAAAGTTTTTCTTCCCATGTCATATTTTGCCATTTTCTTTTGATCAAGGCCTAGATGTTGAGGAAATGTACCAAGATTTTCCATGGTTTATCTTTGTTAATTGCTTGAATTATCCATTTTGCGGCTAGACAAACTCCTTGAGTTTTAGGATCCAGTATGCCTAAGCAACCTTTAGCTTTGGGCTGAATACAATGTAGTCAAGAAGTGCATTTGAACACAATCTTGCCTCTCCAATTAGACCATAAATAGTGGTGAACTAGTTTGATAAAGTCATTATAGCCTTTTTTAGAAGGCATATAACAAGACGAATAATGATTCCTGACTTGGATCTTTGTTAGCTAAACACAAAAACTTATTTTCCCAAGCAAGCAGTTTAGCTTTCATTTTATTAAGGAACCACCTCCACATCTCAGAAAGAGATATTCCTAGCCTAAAGGGGATGCCCAAGGAACAAGATATTTGGCCGTGTTTAATCTATTTCCAATAAGGAGGAATCCATAGGGGAACATTATCTATCTATGTCATGAAAAATTTAGTTTTTTGACGAGCAAACTTAGACCCATAAATAGAACAATAAAGATCAAGGACTTACATAACATTTGAAATCTCTTCCTTAGAATTTTGAAGAAAAAGCATGCTATCATCCATAAAATGCGAGTTTATGACTACCACAATACCAAGGATAGAGATACCCTTGATTAAATTCATTTGATTGTACTTTTGCAGCAAGTAACCAAGAGCATCAATGACAAGAACATAAAGGAAATGACATACATGACAACCTTGTCTTATCAACCGTTGTAAGTGAAAGGGATCATAAATCTCTTTATTAACTATCAATTGGGCAATAACATCTTTAAACAACATTTCAACACGTTTACATAATTTGGGACCAAACCCCAACCATTGTAACATTTTAAGGATGAAGCTCTAGCACATTCTATCATAAGCTTTAAATCGAAATCCAACTTAATTATGATAGCATTTTGTTTTGATTGATGGGCCCATTCAATAGTTTCCCATGCAAGGATAAGATTATCAAGAATATATCTCCTTCCAAGGAAACCTGTTTGCTTAGGTCTAACAATATCTTTTGCCATAGGTTTAATCCTTGTGGCAATAATTTTGTAAGAAGTGTTAAGTAATGTAATAGGGTGCTAGCTTATGATCATATCTTAATTTTTCCCTTTAGGAATTAATTTGATAATGTTTGTATTAATATCAGGACCTAGAGAGCCACATTTGAAAGCCTCTGAATACATCATATAAAATACATCTTTTATATGTTGCCACAGTCTGATAAAACTCCATTGAAAGTCCATCTAGACTAGGACTCTTATTAGCTGCCATAGAGAAAATAACACGCTCTAAGTCTTCAATGGAGAGATTATGATCTAAGAAGTGGCTATAATCAACATCTAGTTTCTTTGGAATATGATCCTTGATAATTTCTTTCAAAACAAGTTGGACATCTTGTCAATGCGAGTCCTCTTTGAAAAGACCAACATAAAAGTTTTGAAACAAATTTGTTATCTCTTTTGAAGTTGTTTGGAGATTACCCTTTTCATCTTTAATTGGCCTGGCAATATATTCTTTTTTATGATTATAGTTAAGAAAATTGAAGAAAATTTTGGAACCCTTATTACCTTCCTTAGTCCAATGTAGTCTAACTCTGATTTTAGCACCATGTTCCTTATAATTGTTCATTTTTTGAGTTTGAGCTTCTAAAGAGGTTATATAAGTTTGTGAATTGATATCATTTGGCTTTGCATTTAGTAGTTTTTTGTTATGTTCAAGCTTTCCTTTGAGCAATTTATCTTCATGTTTACACTGCCATACCATTCTTCTTCCAAAGGCACAAAGAAATTCAACACATGGTGTAATAGCATAGTGCCACCACACCCTGTAAGAGCTCCTTTCAGCTTAAGGATAGAATTCCAAAGACCCACCAAGGCAACTACACAACAGATTTTTTAAATGTCAAGTATTGAGCTTGTATGGAAGCCTTGACTCATTGTTAGACTTAATACTTCCAACGACATAACAAATAATAGGGAAGTGGTTTGATATAGTAGATGAGTAATCAACTTTAATATAAAGGCCATGTGGATCCTAAACAATTTGCAAATTAGGTGAAATGCATAATCTATCAAGTTTGCTCAAATTTCTTTCCTCTCCATATCTGCAATTTGCCCAAGTGAACCAACTATTGTCATGACTGAGAATTTTGTCACGAATAGGATCTACAACATCAATGGTATTGTGACAATATAACCACTTATTAAATTCTTCACTACTTAACTTGGTAGGGCTTGGCCAATTGTGATCATTTTGATGTTCAACCATATTAAAGTCCCATCCAAGGACTTGATCATCATTAGGAAGGTATTGAGTCATCCAATCCCATAATGCAACTCTTTCTTTTGTGCAATTAGGAGCATAAACATAGTAGAACCCAATGGGTTGGCCATTGATAAAAGTGAGGGCCCACACACAACTATGTGAAGGGTCTTCACCTTTATCAATAATAAACTTATTCACACAAGGAGGCAACCCAATGATAACCCCTCCCTTACCTTCAATATGCAATGCATGAAGAAAGGAGGCATCTCTCCATACACGAGATAAAGAAGATAAAATATGGATACCATTAAGTTTAACTTCTTGGATAAACAACAATATCAGGTTTCCAATTGGCTATTGTAGCCTTAACTCTATATTTGCGATGGGGAAGAGATAACCCCCTTACATTTCAAGAAATAATTCCGAAGTTCATGGGAAAGAGGAGATGGAGAGATCATTCTCACGCGACAAAGCTTTATAACAGTTGGCTACAACAAGGGGGTGAGTGATGGTGCTCAAATCCTTATTGACATAAGATGAAGATCTAGCTCTTTGTCTTATTGAATGAGATTGATCAAGATTGCCCTTATCAACATTATTAGGAGAAGGAGACTTGGATCTTTGCCTCATAAAAGGGGTGATAGGGGTAACATTAGGAGTGATAGATTTGGAATTAAACTATGTAGAGAAATTTAGCAACCTTTGATGAGAGTTCACATTATGCTTGACTAATGACTCAGATGGTTCCTTTTTTTTTTCTAACTACTTTCCACCCTTCCTCCATAATGGCATATTTGTATGGTGTAGCAGCAATGTTAGAACTATCCTTGTTATGTGTATCAGCAATGAGTTTATTCAAACTTAAGTCTTTAGGCATATATGTTCAATTGGAATATGGGTTTGTTGACGAATAGGTTGAGTAGAAATGTGGAGGTAGTTCATTTTTCTTCTTTTGACTAAGGAATCTCTTATAAGGTGTCCTTCTTGTCTATAATAGAAAAGAGCATTAGGCTTGTTAAGGTAAACAAGAGGCTAATTAAACTCAAACCAGGACTAATGATCTTGATATTTTTGGGTAGTTGATTAATCATATCCATCTCAATGTAGACTCATGGATGCACTCTTAGGCTGGAGGACTTATCTAAATTATTCTTAAACTAAATAACTCTACCCAATTGAGTAACAATTTCTCTTAATAAGGGCCTAAAAGCTAGATTTAAATAAGGAAGTTCTGCCCACCTAGGGTATCATGACTTGGAAGGACCTTCGAGATGAAAACCCAATGTCCATGCTTATAGATAGAAAATTTGCCCACAGATTACTCATGATCCATATTGGAGTACAACCTATGCATGTTCATCGTTTATGAATTTACTTAATATTTATTATTTTTGTCAATAGAGGTTGAATCTTAATGATAAAACTAACTGAATTATATTAGCTTTGAAAAATGTTCATTAATCATTATAAATCACTTTAATCATATACAATTATAAAAAATATTAATTAATAAAAGACTATATCTTTATATTTACATTGAATAGTTCTACATTTAAAGCAGGTAGATAATTTTGAAGGTTTACATTTAAGGAGGTATTAAGATAAGTTTGAGAAAATAACTCAAATACAAACTTAATCCTAAATCTACCAATCTCAAAGAAAATATTAAAGATAAGGGAATGTTCAAGTAAGCTTGAATAATTATTAAGGCAATATTTGATTAAGAAAAGTAGACAAATTGAAATCTTAAACAATCTTATTGTAATCTATTTTCTAACAATTACATGTCTAAAATGGTTTTATCTTCTTAGAATGAAGAAACCATTGGGACAAGTATGTACAACCACCATATTGCATGTGTATACTGGATTAGACATAGTCTCTCATAGATATCAATGCCATAACATTGTTTTATTAAAGTCATGAATTATATGTATATAAATAGAATCTTATGATTAATTTTGAAAAACTACAAAATAAACAATCAATAGTTAGAACTAAAGCAAAGCATCAAGGGAAGCATACTAGTAGCTGCTATAGCTAACTTCATGCACACACAGATCTACATCGGATTTTGATGATTTTCTCGGGTTGCCTTTGTATGTGACTTAAATGCTTAAAGCTATTGTTTCGGTTTTTGGGTAGTGATAATGTTCCTTGTGCAATTCATTAAGCGCCAAAAGGTCAAAAAGTGACCATTTCAAAATATCACTGAATACATGGCTCCTTCTGTGACATTACCCATTCACTAAATAATCAAAAAGTAAAGGGAAAACCTATTTACTAAATAAAAATTAATTTTTTAAACATTATTAAGTGTGATCACGGACACACTTAGGAGTTTAGCTTTAGGAATGGGAACTATTAAATTTTGTTTAACACCCTACCACAAATGGCATGACCATGTATTTGGTGGCATCAAAGAGTGAGCGTGTTTATTGGGGAGCCCTAAAATCCTATGTTTTGTCATCATTTTGGGGATTATTTTCCCCATGAACAACATGTTCGCCTTCCTACAAATGACCTCTTCTTCCTGTGACATTTGCTCTCTTTCTGATGGATTTCTATCTCAGTTGCTTCCACCCTCTTCCTCGTAATTTCCTATCAACAATAAATGGTTTTTGCTCATTCCCACTTGCAGCTTCTTGTCATTTTCATCATTTATCTGTATGGCGTGCTTGGTTTTATTGAAATGATTCCTTTGACTTTATACTATAAAATAGTTACATGGCATGTGAAATATAATATTGTGTGGCTTTATTTAGAATTTGTGATTTATAATCACAAAATATAATGGGTACGTATACAATCATTGTGCCAACTTTTGACTAGTTTCGGGATTATTCATCATGCATGCTCTTCAGGTTTCAGGAAACCTGTACCCATCATTTCTCCTTGCAATTTGTAGACAATTAAATGGATTAATACATTTTTATCCACTTATCTTGTCAATTTCATATCACTTTTTTATGTTATGTAGGGTTTCATTAAATTGCAAAATAATTTCATAGGTTTTTTGGGTTTACCATTATTGACCCAATTTTTTTTTGACTGTTTTTATGATTACACATCAAATATTATCTTAGGGTCTCAAGAAGCTTTGACCCGTTATTTATCCTTTCATTTTTCAATCAATGATATGGGCGAATAAGTTTTCCTCTACTTTTATTGTCAATTTTGTATTATTGTATGAATGATGTCTTGTAGGGTTTCATCGAAATAATTTCTTTCACTTTATGCTATGAAATTATTACATGGAAACTAATTTATACATAACATTGTGTGGTTTTATGTGGAATACTTTATTTAGAATCGTGATGGGTATACAATTTTTGTGCCAAGTTTTTTTACTAGTTTTAGGATTACTCATCATGATAGCTTTTTGGGTTTCAGAAAACCTCTATCCATCATTTCTCCTACATTTTGCAGACCATGATATGGGTTAGACTATTTTCCTCCACTTTTCTTGTCAATTTTGCATCGTATGGATGCCATGTAGCGTTTCATTATATTGCCCAATAATTTCAATTTGATTTGGGTACATAGTTATTGCCCCATTTTTTTGAGCAGTATGAGGCTTATAAATTGCACATTTATGAAAGGAAGCTAAGGTACAAAAAATGTTTCCTAACACTAATCTAGTGGGGGAGATCTAATGCAAATTTTCTTTACAAATCTTAACTGTTACAGAATAAAAAATACATTCACAAGGATATAATAACATGCATAGAGATTATACTAGAGAACAAATGATATATCATGGGGAAAACCCTTTCGAGAGAAAAACCCCACACTCCAAAAGCATAGTACTATGTATTATTGAAATAACAGTTACAATACAATTAAAGTACACTACTTCTTCAAAAAGAGTCTTCAACCAACAATCAATTCTGGCAGCATAACACTTCACTTGCAAATATTACATTACATTACCTTACTCACCCTCCAAGACTACCTTTTATAGAGAAATACAACACAAGTGATAGCTTCTAGATGAAGATATAAGATGGGGTCCTGTATAACATTTGGCCCCATTTGTCAACTACCAAAAGACATGCAAATGACACATATACGTCTTCAAATGACTCCCTAGCCAAAACTCCTATATTGGGAACCCAAAATTTTCTATTTTGAACTATGACAGATGGTCTTATACATTTTACAAATGTCATAAGAAACTTCCATAAATATTGTCATAACTTACAACTTACAGTTGTAAGAGAATCTGTCATAAACTAACTATGAATAACATATTCTCTTACAAAGTTTCATAACCCAAATTGGGCACCCACCTTCTCCATGCAAAAGGTATCTTCTACCACTTGTCCAATTTGTCATAGAATCTTTCATAGGATGAAACTTGTGAAGATCCTCAAAGTGGGATGCCTACCTCAACATTTGTGACATAAGTGTCATAACGTCATCACCAAGTAGGATGCCACCAATCTTATGGGTCCCACTAGATGATTAGACATTTGCCGATAATTAATTAATTAAAATAATAAATACATACAACAAAATCAATGTTAAATTTTGCAAAGGTTGAGAGATCTTAATCCCAACAATTAAAACATCGACCCATCATTTTTCCTTACCATTTGTAGACAATGGTATGGGTTAACTATTTTTCTCTAATTATCTTGTCAATTTTTCATCTCTATATGTCAAGGTTTTAGGATCATTGCAAATGTAATAGCACTGTCTGATTGTATGTGTTTTCCAAATACATCGATCTCTTTGTATTTATACATGACAAGGACAAGAAGAGACATGTCCCTTCATGGGACATGTCTATTCATTAATCTAATTTATTAATTAACTATATATATATATATATATATCTGTGTGTGTGTGTGTGTGTGTGTGTGTATCTATGTATGTATGTATGTATGTATCATTTCTTATAATCATATAGTCAATTTTATTTATCTGAACGATGCTACATACATCAACATTCCCTCTTAGATAGGAAGGATAAATCAATTCAACGCCAATACTTATGACACTTGATAGCATCAACCCTAAGATGCAAGCAATAGAAGCATCATCCTCATGATGTAATCGATAGAAACATAGTCTCAAGATGTGGATTTGATGAAGGGTGCTCCCCTTAATACCACAAACACATAACAGAAATAGAGAAACAACAACAATAATATGCAAGAACAAAAAATTGGCTTCTTATTATCTCCACAAATGTGGAATTACAAACTTTCAGAATTACAATATGCAAAGCCACATGGGCATTTCCTTACAATATTATGTAGGACAAAGCCTCGAATCAATACCCAGATCTACTACCCAGAACTTCCCTAGACAACACTACGGGCCTTCTTTATATAGGCAATTTCCACCGTCCGAGAAGGTTCTAGAAATTTAACCCTTAGGGCCAACCAAACTTAGAATTATTTTATTTTACAATTTATTACATCAAAGTTGGCTCAAAATGAGTTTTGAAACCGAAACAGAAATTTTGAAGAAAAATTATTTTCTGCCATTTCAGGTGACCCAACTTCTGAAGACCATAAATCATCACCCGTTGACCCGATTGGCTATTATAACCCCATTCTGGAAATGCCACGAAGCGCTCTACAGGTTTGATTGACATAGCGCGCTTGCCACCCAAATTTTCAACCTCATCTGGGGCCTCTAAAGCCTTCAAAACTGAGTTCGAAGTTTCTGTACCCTGCTGCCAATACTGAAAATCTTCTATATCTTCAAAACTAGACCTGATCTAGCCATGAAACTTTGCTGGCAGGCTGATATGACTGAGATGAACCTCCATATGTAAAATTAGAACATTCTGAAATCGTAAGACCAACTTACTAAAAATAGAAAGTTTCCATAAATAGCAACTCTGCACAAGATAGCCCTTATTGAATACAAAAACATAAATATTTGGGTGATGCAAGATTGCTCTTACACCCAGAATGCTCCTGCATCAGACACCTGGGGTAATTCGAGAAGTGACCCTGTCACGACTCAAGTGTGCAGAGGAAAATCAAGACGGTTAACCTCTTCCTTTGTTAGCCATGATGAATCTTCAATGGGTCGTCCTTTCCATTTGACCAAATACTCTTCATATGTTCTGTTCCTTGTGCTTCTGCCAACATGACTGTCCAGTATGTCTTAAATCTCCTTGAAATCTGAACTGGTTGCTGGAATACTCCACTGTGTTGCTGCAACCTCATCTTCAACACCTCTTTCCTGATACTCTGTCAAATCTGAAACGTTAAACACTGGTAAAATATTCAGCTCACTAGGCAATTCTACCTCATATGCATTTCCTGAATCATGCTTCTTCAATATCTTACATGGTCCAAACTTCTTCATTTTCAGCTTGTTATATGTACCAACCGGAAATCGCTCCTTCCGCAAATGAACCACGACTTCATCCCCAACCTGAAATTCCTTATGCCTCCTTTTCTCATCTGCCTTAGCCTTATATTGCGCATTCATCTTGGTAATATGCTTCCTCATCTCCTCATGGATGTTCTTCAAGTGTTCTGCAAAATCCTCAGCTTCAACACTACTTATTTATCCTTTATCTATCTTTCTCAATTCAGATGCATTTCTTGGACTACTTCCATATACAATCTGGAATGGTGATTTACCAGTGCTCCTATTGACAGAATTATTGTATGCAAATTCTGCCTGTGGTAAAATCAAATCCCATCCTGTTGGCTTATCTCCAACCAAACATCTCAGCAAATTTCCCAAACTTCTATTCACCTCCTTTGTCTGTCCATTGGTCTGTGGATGATGTGATGAACTGAACTTCAAATCTATCTTCAACTTCTTCCACAATGTCCGCCAGAAATATCCAACAAACTTAGTATCTCGATCTGACACTATGGTCTTTGACAAACCATGTAGTCTCAACACTTCTCTGAAAAACAATTCTGCTACATGAACAACATCATTAGTCTTCTTGCAGGGAATGAAATGTGCCATCTTCAAAAATCTGTCAACTACTACAAAAATTGAATCATGTCCCCGTTGTGTCCTCAGTAAACCAAGAACAAAGTCCATACTGATATCCTCCCAAGGCTTCTTTGGTATAGGTAATGGCTGATACAACCCTGTATTCTGCTTCACTCCTTTCACCATCTGACATACTCTGCAACTTTGTACAAACTTCTTCACATCTTGCTACAATTGTGGCCAATAATAATTTTCACCAACCAAAGCAAGGGTTTTATCACGACCAAAATGTCCAGCCAATCCTCCACTATGCTTCTCCTTGATGAGATTCTCCCTCATAGAACTTCGTGGAATGCACAACTGACTCTCTCTGAATAGCATATCATCTTGGATGATAAAATCCAGCCATTTCGTCATGTCTAGAGTAACAGGTTCTGTACAAGGTTTCCAAGCTTCACCAAAATCAGGATCCTCTGGATATAAATTCTTGAGTTCTTTGAACGCAACCACCTCAATCTGCATCTCTGTCAGCAATAGTTGCCTTCTGCTAAGAGCATCTGCAACCCTGTTAGACTTTCCACTTCTATGTTTCAAAACAAATGTATAACTCTGTAAAAACTCAACCCATTTCAAATGCCTCTGATTCAACTTTCCTTGACTATTCAAATATTGCAAAGCTTGATGATCAGTATACAAAACAAACTCCTTAGGAAGCAGATAGTGCCTCCACTTTTTCAATGCCTGAACTATAGCATAAAATTTCTGATCATAAACAGAATATTTTCTCTTGGCATCATTTAACTTCTCACTGAAATAAGCAACAGGTTTACCTTCTTGGCTCATAATAGCTCCTATTGCAGTACCACTAGCATCACAATCTACTTGAAACACCTTATTAAAATCTGGAAGTCCTAAAACAAGTTGTTGTGTAACTTTTTATTTCAACAATTGAAAACTCTTTTCTGCCCCATTAGTCCACTTAAACTCTTTTTTATCCCCTCTCATTGTTTCAGTCAAGGGTCCACAAATACTACTAAAATTTCTGATAAACTTTCTGTAAAAATTAGCTAGACCATGAAAAGATCTTACCTCGGTAGCACTCCTTAGAGTAGGCCATTCAAAGATAGCCTGTACCTTCTCTGGGTCCATTTTTAGACCTTCTGCTGAAACTACAAATCTCAAATACACTAACTCTTTCTTCACAAAACTGCACTTCTTCAAATTAATCAACAATTTCTCATCTCTCAACTTCTCAAACACCATACGAATATGCATCATATATTCCTCCAATGTCTTGCTAAAAATCAAAATATCATCTAGGTAAACAATGACAAACTTACCCAGAAATTCTTTCAGAACCTCGTTCATGAGCCGCATGAAAGTGCTCAGTGCATTGGTTAGCCCAAAAGGCATGACCAACCACTCATATAGTCCTTCCTTTGTCTGAAAGGCAGTCTTCCATTCATTTCTTTCTCTGATCCGAATCTGGTGATATCCACTCTTCAGATCTATCTTTGAGAAATACACAGCTCCACTCAAACAATCCATAATATCATCCATTCGTGGCAATGGAAACCTATACTTGATTGTGATCTTGTTTATTGCTCTGGAATCTATACACATCCTCCACTCTCCATTCTTCTTTGGTGCTAATACCACTGGTACAACAAAGGGACTCAGACTCTCTCGAATCAACCCCTTCTGCAATAACTCGTGTACTTGTCGGTTCAACTCTTCACTTTCTGCTGGTGTCATTCTGTGTGCTGCCTTGTTTGGAAAACTGGCTCCTGGAATCAAATCCATTTGATGACTGAGCTTCCTTACCAGTGGTAATCCATCAGGTACATTATCAGATACAGTATCCTGAAACTCATTCAACAAATCTACAACCTCTACAGGTACATCCTCTACTTCTTCTTTACCAATTTTTAGAATTAAAGCAAAACACATATGCTCATGCCTCATACCATCAAGAAATTTTCTTCCATAAAAAAATGTTATTCTTGCATTACCACATACGTTTTTTTCGGTCTCCTTCAATGACTTTAGCTTATGTCGCACTCCATCCTTTGTTAGGGAATAGTTATTCATACGACCATCGTGTACAACACATTTGTCAAACTGCCACGGTCTACCCAAAAACATATGACATGCACCCATAGAGTTGATATCACATAGTACCTCATCTTGGTACCCGCCGATCTTGAACTTTACTAGGCACTGTTCACTGACCATGACCTTGTGGTCATCCTGCACCGAGGCAATCCGATATGGATGTGGGTGTTTTTGTCTCTTGAGCTTCAACTTTGTCACCATCTATTCTCACACCAAATTGTCAGTGCTTCCACTATCGATAATCACATCACAACATTTACCCTCACACTTGCATCTAGTACGAAATAGGCTCCTCCTTTGTTCTAGTTCATTCTCACCACTCAGCAAGACTCTTCTGTTAATTAGCATTTCTCCTCTTTCAGCATCTTCAGAATTTGATGATCTAGCATCTTCATCTACATGTGTAGCTCTGGCCTGACTTTCATTTCTCCTGTCTGTTCTGCCTTGGCACTGAGGACATTCAAATGCCCTATGACCTTCTTCTCCACAGTGAAAACATGTTCCACGGAAGCCTCCTCTTCCAAATCCTTGTCCTCTTCCTCTTCCTCTCTGATCTCTATTACTCTGATCTTGGAAACGATTGAAATTATTTCCTCTCTGATTCTGACTGCTACTGGCCTCATCCTTCTTTTTCGGATCTTCATTTCGGCCACCATATGACTGTCCGCTAGATCTTCTACCACGACCTCTTCCATTTTGTCTTCTCTCAAACTTCTTATTCAGCTTTTCCTCTACTTTTAGGGCAAACTGGTATGACTCCTCAATACTATTTATTCGATTCAGATTCAACTCCTCCTAAATGCTTGGCCTTAACCCATTAAGGTATCGGGCAACTTTCTCCTTATCAGCTTCTGCATGGCCTATTCTGATGAGGAGTCGATAGAACTCCTTTGTATACTCCTGAACAGATCTTCCTGCTTGCTTCAAACTTTGCATTTTCTTTGGTAGGTCAAACTCATAATCAACAGGAATGAACTATCGCTTCAATTTATCCACCATCCGATCCCACCTTGTGATTTTATCTTTCCCTCTTCTATTTCGCTCCAATTGAATTTCTTGCCACCAGATCTTCGCATGACCTTTCAATCTGGCCTTCGCAAATTCGACCCTATCAAGATCCTCAACATTTTCATACTCAAAATATTCCTCACATTCATTGATCCAATCGATCAATTCCTCTGTGTTAAGATTTCCAGAAAATGTAGGAACCTCAATCTTAGGTCTTTTCCCAATCTTGAAAATCGCTCGAAAAAGTCTTTCTTCCTCTTGGTTCACAATTTCAGCTTCTCCTTCTTGATATTCTTCTTCGGCTTCATCCTCACTTTTGTCTCTGATATTAAAATTCATTCCTCTGTGAATCTCTTCTTGCAATGCTCGCACTTGTCTCTGCAGCTCTCTAACCTCAAATGTCACAGCACCAGCTCTTCCGCCACATTTTGTTCGTGTAGGCATTTTCGCGATGTGCGTTGAAACCCTAACCACGGTCCTTGTGCAAACTGCCTCACAGTCGGCTATCTGTTTACACACTCAAGAAAACCTGGCTCTAATACCACTTGATGAAGGGTGCTCCCCTTAATACCACAAACACATAACAGAAATAGAGAAACAACAACAATAATATGCAAGAACAAAAAATTGGCTTCTTATTATCTTCACAAATGTGGAAGTACAAACTTTCAGAATTACAATATGCAAAGCCACATGGGCATCTCCTTACAATAGTTTGTAGGACAAAGCTTCGAATCAATACCCAGATCTACTACCCAGAATTGCCCTAGACAACACTACAGGCCTTCTTTATATAGGCAATTTCCACCGCCCGAGAAGGTTCTAGAAATTTAGCTTTTAGGGCAGACCAAATTTAGAATTATTTTATTTTACAATTTATTACATCAGAGTCGGCTCAAAATGAGTTTTGAAACCCAAACAAAATTTTTGAAGAAAAATTATTTTTTGCCATTTCAGGTGACCCAACTTTCGAAGACCATAAGTCATCACCCGTTGACCCGATTGGCTATGATAACCCCATTCTGGAAACCCCATGAAGCGCTCTACAAGCTTGACTGGCACAAAGTACTTGTCACCCAAATTTTTAACCTCATCCGGGGCCTCTTAAGCCTTCAAAACTGAGTTCAAAGTTTCTGTACCCTGCTGCCAATACCGAAAATCTTTAATATCTTCAAAACTAGACCTGATCTAGCCATGAAATTTTGCTGGCAGGCTGATATGACTAAGATGAATCTCCATATGCAAAATTAGAACATTCCGAGATCGTAAGACCAACTTACTAAAAATAACAAGTTTCCATAAATAGAAAGTCTCCACAAGATAGCCCTTATTGAATATAAAAATAGAAATATTTGGGTGATGCAAGATTGCTCTTACACCCAAGATGCTCCTGCATCAGACACCTGGGGTAATTGGAGAAGTGACCCTGTCACGACTCAAGTGTGCAGAGGAAAATTAAGACGGTTAACCTCATCCTTTGTTAGCCATGATGAATCTTCAATGGGTCATCCTTTCCATTTGACCAAATACTCTTCATATGTCCTGTACCTTGTGCTTCTGCCAACACGACTGTCTAGTATGTCTTCAATCTTCTTGAAATCTGAACTGGTTGCTGGAATACTCCACTGTGTTGCTGTAACTTCATCTTCAACACCTCCTTTGTGATACACTGTCAAATCCGAAATGTTCAACACTGGTGAAATATTCAGCTCACTAGGCAATTCTACCTCATATGCATTTCCTGAATCATGCTTCTTCAATATCTTACATGGTCCAAACTTGTTTATTTTCAACTTGTTATATTTACCAACCGAAAATCGCTTCTTCCGCAAATGAACCATGACTTCATCCCCAACCTGAAATTCCTTATGCCTCTTTTTCTAATCAGCCTTAGCCTTATACTGCGCATTTATCTTGGTAATATGCTTCCTCATCTCCTCATGGATGTTCTTCAAGTGTTCTGCAAAATCTTCAGCTTCAACACTACTTATTTCTCCTTTATCTATCTTTCTCAATTTAGATACATTTCTTGGACTACTTCCATATACAATCTGGAATGGTGATTTACCAGTGCTCCTATTGACAGAATTATTATATGCAAATTCTGCCTCTGGTAAAATAAAATCCCATCATGTTGGCTTATCTCCAACCAAACATCTCAGCAAATTTTCCAAACTTCTATTCACCACCTCTGTTTGTCCATCGATTTGTTGATGATGTGATGAACTGAAGTTCAAATTGATTTTCAACTTCTTTCACAATGTCCACCAGAAATATCCAACAAACTTAGTATCTCGATCTGACACTATGGTCTTTGGCAAACCATGTAGTCTCACCACTTCTCTGAAAAATAATTCTACTACATAAACAACATCATTAGTCTTCTTGCAGGGAATGAAATGTGTCATCTTCAAAAATTTGTCAACTACTACAAAAATTGAATCATGTCCCCACTGTGTCCTTGGTAAACCAAGAACAAAGTCCATACTGATATCCTCCCAAGACTTCTTTGGTCTAGGTAATGGCTGATACAACCCTGTATTCTACTTCACTCCTTTCGCCATCTGACATACTCTGCAACTCTGTACAAACTTCTTCACATCTTGCTGCAATTGTGGCCAATAATAATTTTCACCAACCAAAGCAAGGGTTTTATCATGACCAAAATGTCCCACCAATCCTCCACTATGCTTCTTCTTGATGAGATTCTCCCTCATAGAACTTCGTGGAATGCACAATTGACTCCCTCTGAATAGCATACCATCTTGGATGATAAAATCCAGCCATTTCGTTCTGTAAAGAGTAATAGGTTTTGTACAAGGTTTCTAAGCTTCACCAAAATCAAGATCTTCTGGATATAAATTCTTGAGTTCTTTGAACCCAACCACCTCAATCTGCATCTCTGTCAGCAATAGTTGCCTTCTGCTAAGAGCATTTGCAACCCTGTTAGACTTTCCACTCCTGTGTTTCAAAATAAATGTATAACTCTGCAAAAACTCAACCCATTTCAAATGCCTCTGATTCAACTTTCCTTGACTATTCAAATATTGCAAAGCATGATGATCAGTATACAAAACAAACTCCTTAGGAAGCAGATAGTGCCTCCACTTTTTCAATGCCTGAACTATAGCATAAAATGCCTGATCATAAACAGAATATTTTCTCTTGGCATCATTTAACTTCTCGCTGAAATAAGCAACAGGTTTACCTTCTTGGCTCATAATAGCTCCTATTGCAGTACCACTAGCATCACAATCTACTTGAAACACCTTATTAAAATCTGGAAGTGCTAAAACAAGTTGTTCTGTAACTTTTTGTTTCAACAATTGAAAACTCTTTTCTGCCCCATTAGTCCACTTAAACTCTTTTTCTATCCCCTCTCATTGTTTCAGTCAAGGGTCCACAAATACTACTAAAATTTTTGATAAACTTTCTGTAAAAATTAGCTAGACCATGAAAAGATCTTACCTCGGTAGCACTCTTTGGAGTAGGCCATTCAAGGATAACCTGTACCTTCTCTGGGTCCATTTTTAGACCTTTTGCTGAAACTACAAATCTCAAATACACTAACTCTTTCTTCAGAAAACTGTAATTCTTCAAATTAATCAATAATTTCTCATCTCTCAACTTCTCAAACACCATACGAATATGCATCATATGTTCCTCCAATATCTTGCTAAAAATTAAAATATAATCTAGGTAAACAATGACAAACTTACCCAGAAATTCTTTCAGAACCTCGTTCATGAGCCGCATGAAAGTGCTCGGTGCATTGGTTAGCCCAAAAGGCATGAGCAACCACTTATACAGTCCTTCCTTTGTCTTGAAGGCAGTCTTCCATTCATCTCCTTCTCTGATCCGAATCTGGTGATATCCACTCTTCAGATCTATCTTTGAGAAATACACAGCTCAACTCAAACAATCCATAATATCATCCATTTGTGGCAATGGATACCTATACTTGATTGTGATCTTATTTATTGCTCTGGAATCTGTACACATCCTCCACTCTCCATTCTTCTTTGGTGCTAATACCGCTGGTACAACACAGGGACTTAGACTCTCTTGAATCAACCCCTTCTGTAATAACTCATGTACTTGTCTGTTCAACTCTTCACTTTCTGCTGGTGTCATTCTGTGTGCTACCTTGTTTGGAAAACTGGCTCTTGGAATCAAATCTATTTGATGATTGATCTTCCTTACCGGTGGTAATCTATCAGGTACATTATCAGATACAATATCTTGAAACTCATTCAACAAACCTGCAACCTCTACAAGTACATCCTCTACTTCTTCTTTACCAACTTTTAGAATTAAGACAAAACACACATGCTCATGCCTCATACCATCTAGGAATTTTTTTCCATCAACAAATGTTATTCTTGCATTACCACATACCTTTTCTTCGGCCTCCTTCAATGGCTTTAGCTTATGTCGCACTCCATCCTTTGTCAGGGAATAGGTATTCACACGACCATCATGTACATCACATCTGTCAAACTGCCACAGTCTACCCAACAACATATGACATGCATCCATAGAGATGATATCACATAGTACCTCATCTTTGTACCTGCCGATCTTAAACTTTACAAGGCACTGTTCACTGACCATGACCTTGTGGTTATCCTACACCCAGGCAATCCGATATGGATGTGGGTGTTTTTGTCTCTTGAGCTTCAACTTTGTCACCATCTCTTGTGACACCAAATTGTCAGTGCTTCCACTATCGATAATCACATCACAGCATTTACCCTCACACTTGCATCTAGTGCGAAACAGGCTCCTCCTTTGTTGAGGTTCATTCTCACCACTCAGCAAGACTCTTCTGTTAATTAGCGTTTCTCCTCTTTCAGCATCTTCAGAATTTGATGATCTAGCATCTTCATCTACATGTGCAACTCTGGCCTGGCCCTCATTTCTCCTGTCTGTTCTGCCTTGGCGCTGAGGACATTCAAATGCCCTATGACCTTCTTCTCCACAGTGAAAACATGTTCCACGGAAGCCTCCTCTTCCAAATCCTTGTCCTCTTCCTCTTCCTCTCTGATCTCTATTACTCTGATCCTAGAAACGATTGGAATTATTTCCTCTCTGATTCTGACTACTACTGGCCTCATCCTTCTTTTTCGGATCTTCATTTCGGCCACCATATGACCGTCCGCCAGATCTTCCACCACGACCTCTTCTATTTTGTCTGTTTTCAAACTTCGTGTTCAGATTTTCATCTACTTTTAGGGCAAACTGGTATGCCTCCTCAATACTGTTCATTCGAACCAAATTCAACTCCTCCTGAATGCTTGGCCTTAACCCATTAAGGTATCGGGCAACTTTCTCCTTATCAGCTTTTGCATGGCCTGTTTTGATGAGGAGTCTATAGAACTCCTCTGTATACTCCTGAACAGATCTTCCTGCTTGCTTCAAACTTTGCATTTTCTTTAGTAGGTCAAGTTCATAATCAACAGGAATGAACTGTCGCTTCAATTTATCCACCATCCGATCCCATCTTGTGATTTTATCTTTCCCTCTTCTATTTCGCTCCAATTGAATTTCTTGCCACCAGATCTTCGCATGACCTTTCAATCTGGACTTCACAAATTTGACCCTATCAGGATCCTTAACATCTTCATACTCAAAATATTCCTCACATTCATTGATCTAGTTGATCAATTCTTTTGGGTTAAGATTTCTAAAAAATGTAAGAACCTCAATCTTAGATTTTTTCCCAATCTTAAAAATCGCCTGAAGAAGTCTTTCTTCCTCCTGGTTCACAATTTCAGCTTCTCCTTCTTGATATTCTTCTTCGGCTTCATCCTCACTTTCGTCTTTGACATTAAGATTCTTTGCTCTACGAATCTCTTCTTGCAATGCTCACACTTGTCTCTGCAATTCTCCAACCTCAAGTGTCACAGCACCAGCTCTTCCACCACGTTCTCTTCGTGGAGGCATTTTCATGATGCGTGCTGAAACCCTAACCACGGTCCTCGTGCAAACTGCCTCACAGTCGGTGATCTGTTTACACACTCAAGAAAACCTGGCTCTGATACCACTTGATGAAGGGTGCTTCCCTTAATACCACAAACACATAACAGAAATAGAGAAACAACACCAATAATATGCAAGAATAAAAAATTGGCTTCTTATTATCTCCACAAATGTGGAATTACAAACTTTCAGAATTACAATATGCAAAGCCACAGGGGCATTTCCTGACAATATTCTATAGGACAAAGCCTCGAATCAATACCCATATCTACTACCCAGAACTGCCTTAGACAACACTACGGGCCTTCTTTATATAGGCAATTTCCACTCCCCGATAAGGTTCTAGAAATTTAGCCCTTAGGGCCGACCAAAGTTAAAATTATTTTATTTTACAATTTATTACATCAAAGTCGGCTCAAAATGAGTTTTGAAACCCAAACAAAAATTTTGAAGAAAAATTATTTTTTTCCATTTTAGGTGACCCAACTTCCGAAGACCATAAGTCATCACCCGTTGACCCGATTGGCTATTATAACCCCATTCTGGAAATGCCACGAAGTGCTCTACAAACTTGATTGGCATAAAATGCCTGTCACCCAAATTTTCAACCTCATCCGGGGCCTCTAAAGCCTTCAAAACTGAGTTCAAAGTTTCTGTACCCTGCTGCCAATACCGAAAATCTTCAATATCTTCAAAACTAGACCTGATCTAGCCATGAAACTTTGCTAGCAGGCTCATATGACTGAGATGAACCTCCATATGTAAAATTAGAACATTCCGAGATCGTAAGACCAACTTACTAAAAATAGCAAGTTTCCATAAATAGCAAGTCTGCACAAGATAGCCCTTATTGAATACAAAAACAAAAATATTTGGGTGATGCAAGATTGCTCTTACACCCAGGATGCTCATGCATCAGACACCCGGGGTAATTCGAGAAGTGACCCTGTCACGACTCAAGTGTGCAGAGGAAAACCAAGACGGTTAACCTCGTCTTTTGTCAGCCATGATGAATCTTCAATAGGTCATCCTTTCCATTTGACCAAATACTCTTCATATGTCCTGTTCCTTGTGCTTCTCCCAACATGACTATGCAGGATGTCTTCAATCTCCTTGAAATCTGAACTGGTTGCTGGAATACTCCACTGTGTTGCTGCAACCTCATCTTCAACACCTCGTTCTTGATACTCTGTCAAATCTGAAACGTTAAACACTGGTAAAATATTCAGCTCACTAAGCAATTCTACCTCATATGCATTTCCTGAATCATGCTTCTTCAATATCTTACATGGTCCAAACTTCTTCATTTTCAGCTTGTTATATGTACCAACCGAAAATCGCTCCTTCCGCAAATGAACCACGACTTCATCCCCAACCTAAAATTCCTTATGCCTCCTTTTCTCATCTGCCTTAGCCTTATACTGCGCATTCATCTTGGTAATATGCTTCCTCACCTCCTCATAGATGTTCTTCAAGTGTTCTGCAAAATCCTCAGCTTCAACACTACTTATTTCTCCTTTATCTATCTTTCTCAATTCAGATGCATTTCTTGGACTACTTCCATATACAATTTGGAATGGTGATTTACCAGTGCTCTTATTGACAAAATTATTGTATGCGAATTCTGCTTGTGGTAAAATTAAATCCCATCCTGTTGGCTTATCTCCAACCAAACATCTCAGCAAATTTTCCAAACTTCTATTCACCACCTCTGTCTGTCGATCAGTCTGCGGATGATGTGATGAAATGAACTTCAAATCTGTCTTCAACTTCTTCCACAATGTCCGCCAGAAATATCCAACAAACTTAGTATTTCGATCTGACACTATTGTCTTTGACAAACCATGTAGTCTCACCACTTCTCTGAAAAACAATTCTGCTACATGAACAACATCATTAGTCTTCTTGCAGGGATTGAAATGTGCCATCTTCAAAAATTTGTCAACTACTACAAAAATTGAATCATGTCCCTGCTGTGTCCTTAGTAAACCAAGAACAAAGTCCATACTGATATCCTCCCAAAGCTTTTCTGGTATAGGTAATGGCTGATACAACCTTGTATTCTACTTCACTCCTTTCGCCATCTGACATACTCTGCAACTTTGTACAAACTTCTTCACATCTTGCTGCAATTGTGGCCAATAATAATTTTCACCAACCAAAGCAAGGGTTTTATCACAACCAAAATGTCCAGCCAATCCTCCACTATGCTTCTCCTTGATGAGATTCTCCTTCACAAAACTTCGTGGAATGCACAACTGACTCCCTCTGAATAGCATATCATCTTGGATGATAAAATTCAGCCATTTCATCCTATCTAGAGTAACAGGTTCTGTACAAGCTTTCCAAGCTTCACCAAAATCAGGATCCTCTGGATACAAATTCTTGAGTTCTTTGAACCCAACCACCTCAATTTGCATCTCTGTCAGCAATAGTTGCCTTCTGCTAAGAGTATCTGCAACCCTGTTAGACTTTTCACTCCTATGTTTCAAAACAAATGTATAACTCTGTAAAAACTCAACCCATTTCAAATGCCTCTGATTCAACTTTCCTTGACTATTCAAATATTGCAAAGCATGATGATCAGTATACAAAACAAACTCCTTAGGAAGCAGATAGTGCCTCCACTTTTTCAATGCCTGAACTATAGCATAAAATTTTTGATCATAAACATAATATTTTCTCTTGGCATCATTTAATTTCTCGCTGAAATAAGCAACAGGTTTACCTTCTTGGCTCATAACAGCTCCTATTGCAGTACCACTAGCATCACAATCTACTTGAAACACTTTATTAAAATCTGGAAGTGCTAAAATAGGTTGTTCTGTAACTTTTTGTTTCAACAATTGAAAACTCTTTTCTGCCCCATTAGTCCACTTAAACTCTTTTCTATCCCCTCTCATTGTTTCAGTCAAGGATCCACAAATACTACTAAAATTTTTGATAAAATTTTTGTAAAAACTAGCTAGACCATGAAAAGATCTTACCTCGGTAGCACTCCTTGGAGTAGGCCATTCAAGGATAGCCTGTACCTTCTCTGGGTCCATTTTTAGACCTTCTGCTGAAACTATAAATCTCAAATACACTAACTCTTTCTTCACAAAACTGCACTTCTTCAAATTAATCAACAATTTCTCATCTCTCAACTTCTCAAACACCATATGAATATGCATCATATGTTCCTCCAATGTTTTGCTAAAAATCAAAATATCATCTAGGTAAACAATGACAAACTTACCCAGAAATTCTTTCAAAACGTCGTTCATGAGCCGCATGAAAGTGCTCGGTGCATTGGTTAGCCCAAAAGGCATGACCAACCACTCATATAGTCCTTCTTTTGTCTTGAAGGCAGTCTTCCATTCATCTCCTTCTTTGATCCGAATCTGGTGATATCCACTCTTCAGATCTATCTTTGAGAAATACACAGCTCCACTCAAACAATCCATAATATCATCCATTCGTGGCAATGAAAACTTATACTTGATTGTGATCTTGTTTATTGCTCTGGAATCTATACACATCCTCCACTCTCCATTCTTCTTTGGTGCTAATACCGCTGGTACAGCACAGGGACTCTGACTCTCTCGAATCAACCCCTTCTTCAATAACTCGTGTACTTGTCTGTTCAACTCTTCACTTTTTGCTGGTGTCATTCTGTGTGCTGCCTTGTTTGGCAAACTGGCTCCTGGAATCAAATCCATCTGATGACTGATCTTCTTTACCGGTGGTAATCCATCAGGTACATTATCAGATACAATAGCCTGAAACTCATTCAACAAATCTGCAACCTCTACAGGTACATCCTCTACTTCTTCTTTACCAACTTTTGGAATTAAAGAAAAACACACATGCTCATGCCTCATACCATCTAGGAATTTTCTTCCATCAACAAATGTTATTCTTGCATTACCACATACCTTTTCTTCGGTCTCTTTCAATGGCTTTAGCTTATGTCGCACTCCATCCTTTGTTAGGGAATAGGTATTCGCACGACCATCGTGTACACAACATCTGTCAAACTGCCATGGTCTACCCAACAACATATGACATGCATCCATAGAGATGATATCACATAGTATCTCATCTTGGTACCCGCCGATCTTGAACTTTACCAGGCACTGTTCACTGACCATGACCTTGTGGTCATCCTGCACCCAAGCAATCCGATATGGATGTGGGTGTTTTTGTCTCTTGAGCTTCAACTTTGTCACCATCTCTTGTGACACCAAATTGTCAGTGCTTCCACTATCGATAATCACATCACAACATTTACCCTCACACTTGCATCCAGTGCGAAACAAGCTCCTCCTTTGTTGAGGTTCATTCTCACCACTCAGCAAGACTCTTCTGTTAATTAGCGTTTCTCCTCTTTCAACATCTTCAGAATTTGATGATCTAGCATCTTCATCTACATGTGCAACTCTGGCCTGACCTTCATTTCTCCTGTCTGTTCTGCCTTGGTGTTGAGGACATTCAAATGCCCTATGACCTTCTTCTCCACAGTGAAAACATGTTCCACGGAAGCCTCCTCTTCCAAATCCTTGTCCTCTTCCTCTTCCTCTCTGATCTCTATTACTCTGATCTTGGAAATGATTAGAATTATTTCCTCTCTGATTCTGACTGCTACTGGCCTCATCCTTCTTTTTTGGATCTTCATTTCGGCCACCATATGACCGTCTGCCAGATCTTCCACCATGACCTCTTCCATTTTGTCTGCTCTCAAACTTCTTATTCAGCTTTTCCTCTACTTATAGGGCAAACTGGTATGCCTCCTTAATACTGTTCATTCGAACCAGATTCAACTCCTCCTGAATGCTTGGCCTTAACCCATTAAGGTATCGAGCAACTTTTTCCTTATCAGCTTTTGCATGGCCTGTTCTGATGAGGAGTCGATAGAACTCCTCTGTATACTCCTGAACAGATCTTCCTGCTTGCTTCAAACTTTGCATTTTCTTTAGTAGGTCAAGCTCATAATCAACAGGAATGAACTGTCGCTTCAATTTATCCACCATCCGATCCCATCTTGTGATTTTATCTTTCCCTCTTCTATTTCACTCCAATTGAATTTCTTGCCACCAGATCTTCGCATGACCTTTCAATCTGGCCTTCGCAAATTTGACCCTATCAAGATCTTCAACATCTTCATACTCAAAATATTCCTCACATTCATTGGTCCAGTCGATCAATTTCTCTAGGTTAAGATTTCCAGAAAATGTGGGAACCTCAATCTTAGGTCTTTTCCCAATCTTGGAAATCGCCCGAAAAAGTCTTTCTTCCTCTTGGTTTAAAATTTCAGCTTCTCCTTCTTGATATTCTTCTTCGGCTTCATCCTCACTTTCATCTCTGTCATTAAGATTGATTCCTTTGTGAATTTCATTTTGCAATGCTCACACTTGTCTCTGCAGCTCTCTAACCTCAGGTGTCACAACACCAGCTCTTCCGTCACGTTCTCTTCGTGGAGGTATTTTTGCGATGCGCGCTGAAACCCTAACCACTCAAGAAAACCTGCCTCACAGTCGGCGATCTATTTACACACTCAAGAAAACCTGGCTCTGATGCCACTTGATGAAGGGTGCTCCCCTTAATACCACAAACACATAACAGAAATAGAGAAACAACAACAATAATATGCAAGAATTGAAAATTGGCTTCTTATTATCTCCACAAATGTGGAATTACAAACTTTCAAAATTAGAATATGCAAAGCCATATGGACATTTCCTTACAATATTTTGTAGGACAAAGCCTCGAATCAATACCCAGATCTACTACCCAGAACTGCCCTAGACAACACTACGGGCCTTCTTTATATAGGCAATTTTCACCGCCCGAGAAGGTTCTAGAAATTTAGCCCTTAGGGCCGACCAAACTTAGAATTATTTTATTTTACAATTTATTATATCAAAGTCAGCTCAAAATAAGTTTTGAAACCCAAACAGAAATTTTGAAGAAAAATTATTTTCTGCCATTTTAGGTGACCCAACTTCCGAAGACCATAAATCATCACCCGTTGACCTGATTTGCTATTATAACCCCATTCTGGAAATGCCACAAAGTGCTCTATAGGCTTGATCAGTGTAAAGTGCTTTTCACCCAAATTTTCAACCTCATCCGGGGCCTCTAAAGCCTTCAAAATTGAGTTTGAAGTTTCTGTACCCTGCTGCCAATACCGAAAATCTTCAATATCTTCAAAACTAGACCTGACCTAGCCATGAAACTTTGCTGGCAGGCTGATATGATTGAGATGAACCTCCATATGTAAAATTAAAACATTCCGAGATCGTAAGACCAACTTACTAAAAATAGCAAGTTTCCATAAATAACAACTCTGCACAAGATAGCCCTTATTAAATACAAAAACAAAAATATTTGGGTGATGGAAGATTGCTCTTACACCTAGGATGCTCCTGCATCAGGATTGCCTCCATTGGCGATTCTATCCACAAGCTCTCGTGTGGATTGCCTCTATCGACGATTCTATCCACAAGCTCTCGTGTGGATTGCCTCCATGGACGATTGTATCCACAAGCTCTCACGTGGATTGCCTCCATCGATGATTCTATCCACAAGCTCTCGCGTGGATTGCTTCCATCAATGATTCTATCCACAAACTCACGAGCTTTAGTGTGGATTGCCTCTATTGGCGATTCTATCCACAAGTTCCTGGGTGGATTGCCTCAATCGGTGATTCTATCCACAGGCTTCTCAAGCTTTAATGTGGATTCCCTCAATCGGCAATTCTATCCACAAGTTCTATCTATTATGATCTGTTTCAGCCATCACAAGATGTCTATCACAATAGAAGGCCAAGTTATTGTAAGATCGTCACCTTCCAATAACTTTTAAAAATACAAGTGATAATCATTTGGAATTCGTCACTTCCTCATGATTTACATAGGGGGCAGACCCATTAAAAACATTCATGATTCATTAGTATAATAATCAATTATATCGAGTTTACCTCAGAAGTGTTTCACCTTCAATAGTGAACTCCCTCTCAATCAATATGATCAAGATTGTCACAAGTTGATTGAACCATCTTCTCCCTTTGAAGCTCAAGTTTATCAACTTCTTGACCTCTTTTGAAATGTTAGATTCCCTTTGCATCTAGTCTCAATCATCAATTCATTTGTAAGCATCAATTTCTTTTTCCCTTGAATGCAATTATCTTGTGCTTTTGTCCCGAAGGTATGTCAGAGAGAGATTACAAATAGCTCACTAAACTATCTCGATCGTAAATACTAATGATAGAACCATACAATATTTTACCAACCAATAGTATACTATGAATTACAAACTCAAAAATTATGTGCATGAATAAAACATAAAATACTTATCTTTTATAAAATTCAACTATTTCATCTTGTAAGGTGAGCCGATATAGAAAATATCATGCAAATTCACAAAATGATGTTGTTGTTCTTGAACATTACCATAATTTTTCATATGACCTATCTTTAATATCCAAAGGTTCTATACACTATGACAACCTTCAATATGACCAGATCTTCCTTCAAGCACTTAGGCTTTTAAAGAAGGAACCTCATTGTTTTACAGATTTTTGCATAGACCTATACATAGTCAGTCATAACTTTTGAGCCTGACATTTTCTCGCCAATCATTCTGGTGAGATTCTTCTAAATTTGTTTATCACCAGCATATCCAAAATTCAGTAAAATCCAATGGTGCATTTGCGAGATATGGTCCTCACACCGAGACTATATTTTTTGAGACAGTCACACATCCACCATCAACAAACTACTCTCTTACATTTGCAACTTGGCTCTGATACCATGTCAAGGTTTTAGGATCATTGCAAATGTAATAGTACTATTTGATTGTATGTGTTTTCCAAATGCATCGATCTCTTTGTATTTATACATGACAAGGACAAGAAGAGACATGTCCCTTCATGGGACATGTCTATTCATTAATCTAATTTATTAATTATTTGTATAATTATTATAAGAATAAATATAGATTAACTATATATATGCATATTAATATATAAAATAATATCAATTATATATATATATATATATATATATATATATATATATATATATATATATATATATATATATATATATATATATATATATATATATATATATATCATTTCTCATATAGTGGGGAAAAAGATGGGTGCGAATGGTGTGAAAGATGCGAATGGAGCGTAGGCAACATTTTCAGCAAAAGGAGCTTATTCAGTGAAAGAAGTGCAAAGATCTCATCATGGACAGCCATTTCAGTATAATTGGTTTCACCAGCAAAATCGAGGATGGGAGCATGGTCAGAAGCCTTTCGTATCATTCAGAAAAGGGAAGTATTTTGCTTCTACAGGGAGCTCAGGGTTTGGATCTAGGGCTCCTCAATTTGGTAATGGGAGGATTCAGGGTTCAAATCGAGGCTTTCATAATTGGAACAATTACTCTAAGGGTCTTCCGCAATTTTCTAAACCCTCAACAGATTTTCATCATCCTAGGATTCAGCCTATTTTTGATATTTTCTCAGGCCCTCTTCTTCCAACCCCTATTCGTGTCGTTGATGGTTCCTTGATTAGAGATTTTGATCCAAATTTACCATCCTTTGTCTCTTGGCCTAACTCCGTGCCTCTTTGATCCCCTAATTTTATCACTTCACCAAATAATATTCCTCTCCAAAACCCTCATGATACTCATCCTTCGCATCCTTCATTTCTGATTGCTGTAAATAATATCCCTATTCAGAATGATTGGGGTACTTTTAACCAGCAAAGGAACTTTAAAATGAAGATGGGTGGTTCTGGGAAAATACCTCCAAATCAGCCCGCACAACTTGCTTTGGAAAATTTTGAACTAGTGCTATAGTTTGAGGATGGCATCTTGGAATCCCAAGTATTGTATATGCAGGAAAAAGCACTTATTGGTAAGATCTGGTCCTTTCTACCAATTAATGAATTTCGATCTTAGGCTAAAAATAATTGGATAGGGCTTCTAGATTTGTTCTATCTAGATCATGCCTCAAATTGTTTTGTTGTGATTTTTTATTCTACCACTGCTCAAAATGATGTTCTTCACCTCAACTACTGGTTTTGTAATGGCATTAGTATTTGCTTAACAAAATGGACTCCAAATTTCAAATTGAATGATTTTGCATGTTCTTTAATGTCCTTTTGGGTTGAATGACCCGCACTACCATTGGAATATAGGGATTTAGAAATTATTGAAGTCATTGCCAATGAGATTGGCAAATTTATTCAGCATGATTTGACCCCTCATGAGGAATTGCATCAGTCTATTAGGGTTTGTCTCTCTTTAGATCTCCTCAAACGCTTCCCAAATTTTATCACACTTCAGTCCAAGTGGGGGTCTTCGAGACAAAAAATTATTATTCAGGATGCACGGACTGTCTCATATTATGTAAACCTATTAGGTCATTTTACAAATCAATGTAAGGACCCCGATTGTTCAAATTTGATCATCTGTAAGGATCATACTTCTTTTCCTTCTAAATGTTCTCTGGTTCCTTCTAGATTGAATGAGCTTGGTTTTCAAGATACCTTTGATGTTGGTAATAAAGGATTTTTTAACAATCAGAGTACTTCAGGTGATGTTCCTCAAGATACTATTGGGGAAAATATGCCAAAACAGGTTGAACCAAAACAATCTCACACTGTTTCCCAATAGTCTAATCTTATGCTTCATACTCATGGGCATGTGATGGTGTCGGAGGTGACATCTCAGGATAACAGTTCAGCTAGTGTTCTTACATTGCGTTCTTTTGTTCCATCCATGATTCATTCTCACCTTATGATGTTGTTGGCTAGTATGTTAAAGGTTTATCTTCCCCCTATCATTGTGTTCCTTTCTGCCATAGATACTTCTCAAGCTATTATTTCAGAACCTAAATCAATTTTTAAATTTCTGGATTTTTCAGTTTTTGACTCAATTGTTAAGTCTCTGATGTTTTCAAATGCACCTCTTAAACTGAAAAAAGTGACTAAAGAGCATGTTGCAATAATGTCTATGGAAGTTATGTCTTCTATTTCCTCTCAGGTCCATGATGTTAATGATTTCATTGTTGATCCCCTGTTTGGTTCGTCTCTTATTGATCTGCCTTTTGATAGTTCACAGCAGAACAATCAATAAATTTATGGTAATTGTCTCCAGGGCTCTGTTCGACAGTTAAACCATTGCATAACTTGGGCCTTTTTTCAGATGATCAGTTATTTTCTTCTCCGATTCCTCAAGATCCTGAGTAGCATATCTCTTCGCATGATGTTAAAACCGTTCAAGTTGCTAAATCTTCAATTGTTCAGACACCAATTTCTCCTATACTTGTTGTTAAAACTCCCAAGACTAGAGGCAAAAAATCTAAGGCAACTAAAGCCTCGGAGGAGATCCAAGCTGGCCTTCAATCTACCCTGGATGCTAATTTATTTACATCTAGAAGATGTTCGACGAGGAGAACTAAAGGTTCTCCTTGTCCTCAATGAATATTTTATCATGGAATGTCAGAGGCATTAATGCCTCTGACAAGAGACAAAATTAAGGTAAGACTTGATTCTGTTCGGGCTGATATTGTTCTTTTATAAGAAACCAAGTTGTCTTTGGATACTTTCAATATGTCTATGGAGAAGTGGTCTGCTCGGCAAAGTATCTATGTGCTAGCTACTGGGGCTTCAGGTGGTTTGTCCATTTTGTGGAATAATGCTAAAGTAACCATCCAGTTGTTGCAGAATGGATCAAATTGGCAATTTGTTAGTGTTAGGTTCTTCAATCATTCTTTCTTCCTTATGAATGTTTATGGACCCACCCCCACTTTGGATAAGCTACATTTATGGCAATCTCTGACTTCTATTATCCAACAGTACCCTGACTGTAAATTCATTATTGTAGGTGATTTTAATGCCATATTAGGGGCTAATGATAAAAAAGGGGGAATTTCTCCTCCTACCCACTCAATCATTGATTTTAATAATTTTATTTTGGATAATGCCCGCTTTGATATATTACCTCATAATGGAGCATTTACTTGGACCAATCGCAGAGCTGGCTTTCTCAAATTGCTGTTAGTTTAGATAGGTTTCTTTTCTCTCAGATTTGGAAGTTAGATCGCATGTCTATGTCTGTGGAAGTTATTCCTTTTTCAGATTCGGACCATTTTCCCATCCAACTTTGTCTTGATTTGTCCTACAAAGCCAGTTCCCTCTCTTCTAGATCTTCATTTAAATTTGAATCAATGTGGTTCAGGCATCCTTCATTTCATTCCCTTCTTAATCAACGGTGGATAGCTGCTCTTGTGGTCAATGGTTCAATGATGTGTAGATTCTACAAAAAAATGTCTTTCGTTAAGAACTTGATAAAAGCTTGGAATATAAATGTATTTAAAAACATTTTTGAAGAAAAGTCCAAAGTTGAAAAGGAATTGGCTGATATAAATCAGCAAGTATTTGCTAATGGCCTGGATCCACAAATTTTTCTCAAGCAAAAACAACTTCAGGAAGCTTGGGCTGAATTGTGTGCAAGGGAGGTAGAGTATTGGAGACATAAGTCTCGGGAACTATGGTTGCAAGCAGGTGATCATAACACAAAATTTTTTCATGCCTAAGATAAACAGAGAAAGGTGGCTAGGTCCATTTTTTCTATTAAAGATGATCAAGGAAATCTAATTTTAGATGAAAAAGGCATTTAGGAGGAAGGAGTTCGGTTCTTCTCAAACCTCCTTTGCCCCCCCCCCCCACCTTCCCCCCTATTGATGAGGACAAGGTTAATTCAGTACTTGATGTCATTCCTTCTTTGATATCTCCTCTTGATAATCTCTCTTTAATGGCTCCATTTACCCTATTTGAAGTAAGATTGGTTGTTTTTTCCCTTCCACTAGATAAGGCTCCAGGGCCTGATGGGTTTACGACCCTTTTTCCCCAAAAAACTTGGGATGTTATTTTTCATGATCTTTTGGCCATTCTTGAAGAATCTAGGAAGACCACCGCTATGGTGAAATGCTTTAATACCACAAATATTGTTCTGATCCCTAAAAATGATGACCCCCAAACTTTTGCAGATTCAGACCAATTTCACTTTGTAATACTATCTATAAAATTGTTACAAAATCTATCTATTTAGGGCTGCAACATCTTATCCCCAAGATAGTTTCACCTGAGCAAGGGGGTTTTGTTCCGGGGTGAGAAACTACAGATGGGGCTATTTGGGCTCATGAAACTCTTCACTCCATTCATGAATACTCCACTCTGTCTTTTATTGTTAAGCTAGATATGATGAAAGCTTATGACAAATTGAATTGGTCTTTTCTTATTACGGTTTTGCTTAAGTTTTGTTTCTCTAAAAAGTGGTGTAATTGGATCAAGGCTTGTATCTCTGGAGCCCATTTTTCCATCATAATCAATGGGAGTCCAGCGGGTTTTTTCCCTTCATCCCAAGGTGTTAGGCAAGGTGATCCTCTCTCACCTTGTCTTTTCATCTTAATAGATGAAGCTCTGAGCCACCTTACTAATGATTATCATGTTTCAAATCATTGGTTGGGTGTTAAAATTCAAAATACATCTATTTAAGTCACTCACTCCCTCTTTGTGGATGATACACTATTGTCTGGAAAGGATTCTATTCATGAAGCAAAGAAAGTTAGAAAGGTCCTTGATGTGTACACCCTTGCTTCTAGTCAGAGAATCAATGCTCTTAAATCAAAAGTCTACACCTTTCATATTGATCCTAAGCTGTCAGACAAGATTGTTAGTATTCTAGGTTTTCTCCGAGATGAGCTTCCTTCTACTTATCTAGGTATTCCCTTCTTTATAGGTCAAAATAAACCCTCTTTTTGACAAGCAGTTATCAATTGTGTCAAAGTCTGTATACTTTCTTGGAAGTCTAAATGGTTGTCTCTCTCGGGTAGGATCCTCCTTATTAAATTGGTCCTATTAGCCATTCCTAATTATTATTTTTTAGTCTTGCAAGCTCCTAAGTCAGTTCTCAACCAAATTGAAAGTCTTATTAGGGATTTTCTTTGGACTTCTAATATGATAGGTCAGAAGAAGATTCCTCTTATTTCTCTATCTGACATGTCTCTCACCCCTCCCGCTGCAGGGGTTGGTCTTCATAACCTCCCCAATAGAAATTTGGCCTTCGATGGTAAATTGGTGTGGAAAATGTATTCCCATCCTGCCATTAAATGGTGTCAGCTAATGCAACATAAATACCTAGATAGTTCAAACTCTTCTAGGATTATTTCTATTTTAGATCCCCTAAAAGGGTTTGCCATTTGAAATTTTATGATGAAATCTAGGCATATCATCACTTCACATGTCTCGTGGGAGGTTCATAATGGAGAATCTGTTAGATTTTGGCATGACTCATGAAATGGATGCCCCCCTTTAGTGTCGTTGGACTTATTTCATGACATTTGGGAAGTTGCTTCTTCTAATTGGGGATGCTTTCTTGTTGATTATATCTCTGCAGTGCATATTCACTCCAGATTAGTTATTTGGAAGGATTTTCATAATCTCCCAATTGATGATCATAAGGCTTCCAGTGCAAATCATCTGCTATTAGATAAGGTGATATTTTTTTCCAAAGCTCAGGATCACCTTTTTTGGGTTCCTTCTGAAAATGGTTCCTATTTAGTTAAAAAAGGTTATGAGCTAGCTCAGTCATTGCATAATAATGCCGTTAAACATAGAGCTTTTTCCTTTTGTTGGCACTCTGCTGTCCTCCCTAAAGCGGGGTGTTTTACTTGGTTAGTATTGAAAAAGAGAGTTCTTACCAGTGATAGACTAGCTAGGCTTAATATTGCAGCTCCTTTTTAGTGTGTCATTTGCAATCAAGAGTTAGAGTCAGTTGATCATCTCTTTTTAAATTGCCCATTGGCTCAACTTTGTTGGCAATTTGTGCTGCAAAAACTTAACTTTCATATGCCCCTTCCATTAGGAATCTGGGACTTGTTTCAATACTAGCCTATTTTGTGTCATAAATCAATGTTTTCATGTCTATGGATTGTTAGTCCATCCCTTATTTTGTGGTCTATATGGTGGGAAAGGAATAAGAGGATCTTTCGTAATCAGCCTTCTTCCTTTGATTCATTGTTGTTGTCTTTAGAAAGATCTATTGTGGAAGTGGTTAATGCCTATTCTTGCAAATTCAAGGGTGGTAGAACATTTTCATCCTCGGACAACTTTATGTCCAAAAATTTTAAGGGGTTATCATTTCCATCCCTCCCTTTCCCTCTGTGTCCTAATGATATTTCTTCAGTTAGATCTCAAGTCAAGTGGATTCCTCCCCAATAGGGTTTTATTAAACTTAATTTTGATGGTGCTTCTAAAGGTAATCTGGGGAATTCAGGAATTGGATTTGCTCTTCGAGACTATGCTGGCTCTATTCTTTGTTTTGAGGCTCACCCTATCCCCCCCGAGACTAATAATTTAGTAGAGGCATGTGCTTTGCTGTATGGTCTCTCCGCTGCTAAAAAGTTAAAATTTAATTTTATCCATATTGAAGGAGATTCTTCAATGATCATTAATGCTTGCATTTCTAGGCGTGCTTTTTCCTGGAATATTCTTTATGTCCTTGAACAGATCTAGTCCCTTTTAGATTCCTTGTCTAAATGCTATATCTCACATATTCTCAGAGAAGGGAATAATTTAGCTGATGCTCTTTCCAAGTTTGGTTTGGAGGGTTTGCATTTATCATTCCCCTCCCCCCTTGTGTCTCCAGATTCTTACCCCTCCATTTTTAATATTATCAAATCTGATTTGGTCTCTCATTCCTCTCTTTAAATTGATTTGCCTATATTGATTATTTGGAGATCGGTTGATATTTTATGGATGTCCGTTTCATTATGATTTTCCTAATCATTTTGTGTTCGGTATTTTTGTTTATTCATTATGTTATTTATGCCACTTATGCATTTGATTTGACTAGTTATTATGATTGGTAGTGCTTCGTATGCTGTAGTTGGTGTTAGCTTGTGGTGACTGATCAAGAAAGTACTATCCAGGAAAGTAATGTACACTATTTTTTTGAGGCCAACATATTTTCAGCTATTTTTGGGCGGACATATTGTAACTCATTATAACCCTAAAGCGGAAAAATATTGTATAATATGGCTTAGGGATTTCATAATGTATGATTTTAGTACTTGCAACAGAATTGAGCTAGAAGGGATTATAGATTGTAATCAGGTTGTAATCATTGGATAATAATAATATTGGACTCGCTGTTGGTGGACGTAGCCCAGGGATAGCCCAGGGATTGGGTGAACCATGTTAAATATTTATGTATTGTGTTCTCTTCTGTGTGGTTTATTATTTTTTGATATTGGTTATATTTGCATGTAATTGTTATTTTTGTCTTGTTAATCCTAACAAGTGGTATCAAAGCGAGGTTGTTTTTCAGTTATCCTCTGTAGGAAGATCTCATGATTTAGTGCGAGTCTCACGGTTGAGTGGGAGAAATGGAAGATGAGGGTAGGCTAAAGGTTGACAAGTTTAATGGGTAGAACTTTCAGTTATGGAAAATGCAAATGGAGGACTATCTTTATTACAAGGATTTATGGCAGCCGTTGGAAGGAAAGGCCAATAAACTGACAAGCATTTTTTATGAGGACTGTACAATTCTTGATATAAAGGCTCTTGGTAGTATTTGATTATGCCTGGCACAATTGGTAGCATTCAATATTACACAAGCAACGATGACTAAAGATTTGATGAAAACCCCAGCGAAGTTGTATGAAAAGCCCTCCGCTTCAAATAAGGTATTTCTCATGAAGTGTTTGTTTAATATGAAAATGGTGGAAGGTGGGTCATTTGATGATCATTTAAATGAGTTTAATACAGTTACGAGTCAATTAAATTCTGTCAATATTATTTTTGATGAAGAAGTCAGGGCTCTCTTGATTTTGTGTTCTTTTCCTGAAAGCTGGAATGGCTTGGTAATGACTATTAGTAATTCTATTTCTAGTTCTAATACCTTAAAATATGATGATGTTATTGGTGTTATTCTGAGTGAGGAAATTCATGGGAAAATCTCAGGTGGATCCACATCAGGTAGTGTCTTAAATGCACAAAGTAGGGGTAGAACCAATGAGAGAGGAAACAACTCTGGAAATCGTGGGAAATCAAGAGGAAAATCAAAGGGAAAGAGGTCTGAATCCAAAGGGCCAAATGATTGCTGGTACTATGGAAAACCAGGTCATAAGAAGAAAGATTGCTGGCCTCAGAAGAATAAAGGAGACAAACAAGAAGGTAACAAGGAGGTAAATGTGGTAAGTAATAAATTTGAAGAGGATGCTTTGATTCTTTCTTTAGAAAGTATTGATGATTCACGGGTTTTAGATTCTGGGGCTTCATTTCATGCTACACCCCATAGAGGTTACTTTCTTGATTATGTCCAAGGGGATTTTGGGCTAGTTTATTTGGGAGATAATGAACCTTGTCAGATAGTTGGAAAGGGAAAAATTAAGATTAAGTTGTAGAATGGGAATCATTGGCTACTACAAGAGGTAAGACATGTTCCAAGGCTAAGTAGGAATTTAATTTTAGCAGGGAAACTGGGTGATGAGGGTTGCATAGTTACTTTTAATGATAGAAATTGGAAGGTTTCAAAAGGTTCCTTAGTAGTAGAAAAGGTGTGAAAGTGGGCACCTTATATCTTTGTACAAGTCATACCGTTCCTTCTACTTTAATTATTTTAGAAGATAATTAATGTTCAGGAATAGTGGCTACAATTGAGCAGGAAGAACATCAAACCATTGTTGTAGATTCTAACACAACACTGTGGCACAACAGACTCGGGCACATGAGTGAAAAAGGTATGAAATTACTTCATTCAAAGAAAGTTTTACCTGGTTTGAAATGTGTCAATATGGATTTTTGTGAGAGTTGTGTGTATGGAAAACAAAAGAGAGTTAAGATATTAGCTTCTGTATTAGATTGTGTAGAGTTAAAAAACTCTACACAATCTAATCCAGAAGCTGATATCTTATAAATGGATTGTGGAAATCTCATAGATTTGAAAAGAGAGTTAGTGTTGTGAAGAGTAGGAAGGAAAAGAAAAATGAGAGATTAGAGCTTGTGCATACAGATGTATGGGGACCAGCTTACGTATCTTCCCTTGGTGGCTCTCTGTATTATGTTACATTTATAAATGACGCAACAAGAAAAGTATGGATTTATTTCCTTAGACAGAAATATGATGTATTTCAAACTTTTAAGAAATGGAAATGTTTGGTTAAGAATGAGACTGGTAAAAGTTAAAATGTCTCAGATCTGATAATGGTGGTGAGTATTGCAGCACAAAATTTGAAGATTATTGTTCCTCTAATGGTATTCGTAGGCAGAAAACTGTACCAAGGACTCCACAAGAAAATGGAGTGGCTGAACGCATGAACATGACAATAATGGAGCGTGCAAGGAGTATGAGGTTGCATGCTAGGCTGCCCAAAAACATGTGGGAAAAGGTTGTGAACACTTCTATTTATTTAATCAATAGAGTCCCCTCTACTCCTTTGGATTGTGGTATTCCAGAGGAAGCATGGAGTGGTAAGAAGGTGAGTTATTCTTTTCTCAAAACCTTTGGTTGTGAAGTTTTTGCACATATAGATTCTGAAAATAGAACCAAGCTGGAAGCTAAGTCAAAGAAATGTGTATTTTTTGGATATGGCATTGATGAATTTGGTTATAGGATTTGGGATTTTGAAAATCATAAAATTGTAAGAAGCAGGGATGTCATATTCAATGAGAAAGTATTGTACAAAGATCTGTTGCAGCAGCATGAGAAGAAAGAAAATGACTATGTAGTACTGGATGATACTCCAAAAGATGATGTTCCAGTAGTTCCTTATGCTCCGCAACAACAGCAACAACAAATACCACACACCCCAGTGAATGTTAGACGGTCAACAAGGCTAAGTAGACCTCCAGAAAGATTTTCTCCATCTTTGTATTCTATTTTGTTAACAGATGCTAGTGAACCTGAATGTTATAATGAAGCTGTGCAGGTGGATACAAAGATTTAGTGGGAGTTTGCAATGATAGAGGAAATGGACTCCTTGCTAAAAAATCACACTTGGGATTTATGCAAGTTACCTACAAGTAAAAGGGCTTTACAAAATAAATGGGTTTATAGGCTGAAAGAAGAGGGTGTAGGTAAGAAAAGATTTAAAGCCAGGTTAGTTGTAAAAAGATTTGCACAGAAAAAGGGTATTGATTTGATGAGATATTTTCTCCAGTTGTTAAAATGACTTCTATCCGTACTGTTTTAAGTATTGTGGCTACTGAAGATTTGCATTTAGAGCAGCTTGATGTTAAAACAACTTTTCTTCATGGTGATTTGGATGAAGAAATATGTATGGTCCAGCCACAAGGATTTGAGGTCAAGGGTAAGGAGAATTTGGTGTGCAGATTGCAGAAAAGTTTATATAGCTTGAAGCAAGCACCTAAGAAATGGTATATTAAATTTGACACTTTTATGAATGAGCATGGATACAGTCGGTGTCATTCTGACCATTTTGTTTATTTTAAGAGGTTGGATGATGACAACTACACTATTTTATGTTTATATGTTGATGATATGCTTGTAGCTGGGTATAACATGGATCACATTAAGGGGTTGAAACAACAATTAGCACA
This sequence comes from Chamaecyparis obtusa, assembly GCA_027943335.1. Taxonomy (NCBI): domain Eukaryota; kingdom Viridiplantae; phylum Streptophyta; class Pinopsida; order Cupressales; family Cupressaceae; genus Chamaecyparis; species Chamaecyparis obtusa. The sequence continues at coordinate 138,558 of BSBK01008516.1, forward strand.
TTCATTTTCTATGAAGGATTTAGGGGCAAAAAAACAAATCCTTGGTATGAAAATTTGTAGAGATAGGAAAAATAGGAAGTTGTCTCTATCTCAGGCTGATTATATTGAGAAGGTGTTGCAATGTTTCTCTATGGAGAATGCCAGAGCTGTCAGCACACCTTTTCCTTGTCATTTGAAATTGACTAAGGAGATGTGTCCTAAGACATCAAAAGAAGAGGCAAAAATGTCTAAGGTACCTTATGCTTCAGCTATAGGGAGCTTAATGTATGCTATGGTATGTACTAGGCTAGATATTGCACATGCAGTGGGAGTCGTTAGCCGATATATGAGTAACCCTGGTATTGAGCATTGAAATGCAGTCAAATGGATTCTCAGATATTTGAGAGGTACATCCAGTAAGTGTTTACACTGTGGGGGTTCTACTACTATTGTACAAGGCTATGTTGACTTAGATTTGGCAGGAGATATAGATAGCAAGCGAAGTACTATAGGTTATGTATTTACTGT